>NJDD01000157.1:328294-344207 GCA_002245505.1 Calephelis nemesis
TCAAAATAGTTCGGTACACAAAGTTGTAATTACCTCGAGGTTAACAATACAATAGGTATTTAAAAAAAATGTGTTTAATAGGACTACTATCCCCATTTAGCGTTCCTTGCCCGAGTGGGAAAGTCTTCCCTTTTCCATCTTCGTTCAGCGTTGTTGCCTTTTGCTAAAATTTTCAAATTGTCAACGGAAGATTTTTGTCGAAAGTTAACTTTTACTGGGCAAATAAAGTGGATGGATTATAGCCACTTCAAAGACATCAACGAAACGCCCATCTCAAAATATTTTAATGACACATCATGTCTACTTATTATCGTAAAAAGGCCGTAAAGTGACGCTTGTTCAGTTAATAATCTACTCCTAATATAATACTGTGTTGACATTTCATCTGCAATAAACTTTTATAGAGGAGTTTAGAAGTTTTGATGGTTCGAATCATTTAGTTTCTATACCTTGAAAGTTAAGTCTTATAATTTTGTGATATCATGGATTAATGTTACAAGATTTATTTCTTACCAAATGCAAATAATATGAAGACACATTATGCAGTGCTACTAACAATTCCCACATAATACAAATTGAAAATTTAAGTATAATTTCAACATAATAGAAGTTATGAACTCTATATTTGTGACTTAAAAAGACAGTTAGAGGTCAACGAACACGCACACGGCTTTCTTGATTGGAAAAGGCAAGCGCGGTCTATAGAGACCGTAGTTGTTATAGGTGTGTCGCTGTCCTGTAGCCGGAATGTTAGCCCTGTTGTCCAAGTCTGCCGGATAACGTACCATCCGTACCTACTGTAATATGACAGATACAAGGTTATAGCAGGTAGGTAATAGGTGTGAGTCGGCAGATCCGTAACTGGGCAAGTTAGTTTAGCACCACTAGTGTAAGTTACGGGACAACTTATAAAATTTTACCTATCAAACAACAAAGCAGTAAACTTGAGAATTAAGGCCAAGTTTACATTTTTTCTTTTAACATATCTGCCACAGGAACCCCTGGAAAAACGATGTAAAAAGTAGCATAGATTAAAACTTACTCAAAACATATAGAATCCGATAGTTTAAGATCATTACGGTCCAGAAGACAAACAGAAAAAAAAAATCTTGCTTAGACCAGTTATTTATTTATATCTTTATTGAACATAAGTCTACAGTTTAATTATAATTTATGAGGATGTATATAGGTATCAATAATAATTACATAATTACTTACAGCAAGTGGGACAGCATTGTTTTCATTAGAAGAGGCAAAGGGTTTGATTATGCAACGTATTTTATGCAAATCCGTCCAATAGTTGAAGCGAGATTAATTCAAACAAAACAGACACCGTAAACTTTCGCCTTAACAAAATAGCAACCCTTACAATCCGTATGAAGGGTAAGAAAATGCTAATTCTTATATTGTCGGAAACATATGTGTCAATAATATATATAATTAACTTGTCTGTATGTGTATTTGTCAGTACCATCATCGCTTTTGAGTGGTTGGGCTGGTTACGACGTGGATATTTTGTTCAGTTCACAGGGATTGTGACTGTCACTCGATAATCTCTGCCTACCTTATGTCTGTGTACAGTTACTATTATACCAAAAATGTATGAAGTTTATTTAAGATTAGTCTAATTAATAATAAAAAAACTAAATTGGACTACTCTCTCTAGAAAGTTTTGCGTGATCTTACTAAATCCAAAATTTATAGGCAGTTTTACAGGAACAATAAAAATAAAATTACCTTTAATATCTATAGTGTTATACACAGAGTAGGAAGAGCCATAGGCAGTCCTGTAGGTGCGAGTGTCCAACAAATAATAAAAAAGGATAGTTGAAAGCCAAACTTTGTCTAGTCCCAAACGCTTAGAGAAATATTTAAGACGTGTTTGAAATACTTTGAATATTTTGTCTCTGACGGCTTCGTCGGTCGAGTGGCTAGCATACACGCCTAACTACAACGGCTCGGGTTCGATTCCCGACGGGGGCAGGCATTTGTGTGATGAACATTTGGATGTCTGCATTTCCGGGTCTGGGTGTTTATGAAATTTATTTTGGTATCTATTTAAGTATTTCTATGTATTAGTATCGTTGACTAACAACCATAACACAAGCATATAATTTGCTTACTTTGGGGTTAGATTCAATCTGTGTAACTTGTCCAGGGATATTAATTTTATAATTATTTTATTTGTGGTACACCTTCAAAACATTTTGCGCTTTTGCAAAAAGAAAATTAATTTGAAATTTTCCAACATCTATTTTGATTTTCTAGGCTAAAGTACTAGTTTAACTTTCAGCATTTAAGTAGAAATTACGGTTGCTGACCATGAATACGCAAAAATAAATCTACAGGCACGAGAAGATACCCTTACTTGCTTTTTTCGATGGTCATTTTTCATACTGACTCTCCTACTATATTTATAATAATTCTATGGTAAAGCTAAACATATGACAGATAGCTAATCTGTCATATGCTTAAACAAACAAACACTAGTCCGTTTTTACGTATCACTATTATATATATATATTTTTTCATTATTGTATTATTTTATAAATAGCCAATCACTTATAACATCACCATCAAGGTTAAAACTAAAACTTCTAATTAATTCTTTAGATATATAAAATTAAATTCATATTATAGTGGGTAGATACAAAAAAAAACTTTATACGTTAAATAATGGAGTTGCTAATGGTTGACTTTTCCTCCATGAATTGGCAAATTAGAACCATATAAACAATAAAAATAGCATGTCAATTTATTGTCTTCACCAATTAATAAATTACTAAATTACATTCACTGTTTCACACATATGTAAAACTAAATTATTTACGCTACAGTCAATTTATTAAAAGAAAAAAGAATAAATGACCGTGTAAAACCAAAATGTCCTTTCCGGGCAACTTGAGAAGCATGCATTTGTACTCAGTCACTCAAACCGTGGCCATGAGTAGGTTTCTAGTATTCCAAATTTTGGCCATTATTATCGTCGTCAAGTTTGGAGCAAAGAGATCCGCTTATTTACTCATGACTGTCATGTCTACGGGTAAGTATATAGGTGATGTATAAGTTAGTATAAGTATATCCGCGATGAGTGATATGGGGAATCAATTTACCTGGTTTCTTTCCAATAAGGAAAAGAAATTTGCCCTTAATCGAGGGATGAAAAAACTAGACGCCTTGAAAATTCGATAAAACAATTTCAGTTAAATAAGTCCTCGAACGCCTGCTCTAATGTACAGATCTGTAATGGGACATCGACGGAAAATGAGCGTGTTTTCTTGTTATCTGGCAACATTGTCGTAAATATGAAATCGCTATTCAGATGACGATACTGATATTTCTCTGATTGCTCTTGTATTTCTGGAAATGCTCATATTTCCAAATTTCATCATTTTAAAATATAGGTACGATTCAATTTTTGAAAATAAAATCTCTCAGTCTGAATGAATTAAATAATAATAATAATATAATAATAAATCTCTGGACAAGTCACACAAATTGAATCTAACCCCAAAGTAAGCAAATTATGTGCGCGTGTTATGGGTGTTAGTCAACGATACTAATACATAGAAATACTTAGGGATTGGATGTGTGTCCGGTTCACGATAGACTTGCCACCTATCACATTGTGGGATTTAGTGTCTTCGGCTAATTGTGGGTGCCCTGGTTGTGCCTCTGCTTACCTTTTGAGGATTTGGGCTTGAAGATACTTATTGCTTATAATCCGAGTAAGCATTTTTTCCTTTAAAAAAAGTTTACGACCTACAAGTCATGCACGGTTATTAAAATTGCGTGCCGTGACCAGCAAAACCCGTGTTTAGAGAATAGTATTGTGTAATTATCTGCTAATTTCATACAATCTGGCGTTGTTTCAAATATATAACCGAAGCTCTGTCGTTTTCTTGACATTCTAGTGTTTTACATTAATGCAAAATAGAGAGATGTTTATGTTGTCGAAACATTGTAAAATACGTTTTTGAATAATGAAAACTAAACTTTTTAACTATTTATAATAAAATAAGGTACACGTTATAGGAACGGGAACGTATTAATTATATAAACACTATTAATGTAAATAACAATACAATTCCATTATTGACCGCCTCGTTGGTAGAGGGGCTAGCGTGAACGCCTAAATCTACCGATCAAACGCGAAGTTCGGGTTCGATTCTTGACGGGAACTGGCGTTAAACATTTACATGCTTATTCATAAACGTTGTTTAACTTTTAATCGTCAATTTAAACTTTGTTCAAGATTTATTTTTGGAACACCCACTTAGTTCGCCCTAGCACCCTATTTTACCCATTAAGTTCGATTAAAAAAATATTAAGTACATCTACACACCTACCAAATTTCATTAAGATCGGATCAATGCTACTATAATAATAATTGTCGATCAAAACATTACAATAAAAATATACAACTGCAACCCCATCTGAACACGTAAACTTTCACTCGCTTCTCTCGCTCAGTCAATAATGTTTAAAAATTCAATCATGCTATTAATTAGAGTTAATCATTTGTTTAAATATTGTCTTAAATAGATATGTCTTTAAAAAAAACCTCATACACTTGGTTAAAAGTTTAATTAACAAAATGGCTGACTAAATTTCAAACAGCTGATTTTACGTGCGATGACAAAATAGATACAACTAATAGCCATTTCATCTGACTTAATTGTGTATTACTGTGAATTTTCTATGCGTGTATTGAAATATTTTGATTTCGGTGAAGTTTGAACGATTTTGAACAGGATATGTTGAGTTAGAAACAATATAATACTAATGGCTGCCATGAACGAATGAATAGGTTTCCAGAGCGTATTACAAAAATTACATCATTTTTTAATTATTTACGTAATGTAGATGCATCAAAGCATTATTTTTTAATCACAGTGTATCAGTTCATTATTTTGTTACAATGCAACATTGATGAAAATTGTTTTTCCTGGTTGACAGTTACATTTATTTTATTGCTACATATTTATGTTATTATGTAACAAACGCAATAATCTAATATTTTGTTTATTTACTTACAACATATTGTGGTATATATTTAAGTATTTCTACGTATTAGAATCGTTGACTTCCCTAATACAAGTATTGAATTTGCTTACTTTGAGGTTAGAATCAATTTGTATACCTCGTCCATGGATATTTATTTATTTATAAGTCCCTTTGTTAGTTCGAGGCTTAGCTCTAGGTTATCCCACCAAGCAGAAGCTAAGATTTAAGCGTCGGTTTCTACCATTACCATCACGTGAACAGAACTAGGTATTACTTTGTAACAACTTATCTGGATTGATATTATCTGTGCCATAGTACCAGTGCTCGTACAGGGAAACCAAATATAAATGTTACGTAAATGTGTAACTGCATCTTTCAGTAGGCAATATGCCGACACCTTTGGTGTCTACTAATATCTATATATTTCCATCCATTAGAAAATGCATCAGCTTTTTGCCTACTATAAATAAAACGCAGCAAAAAATAACAACAATCGTCGTGTCATTATTAAAACGACTTTTTATTCATCTGAGGGCGGAAATAAACTTCTGAGAAACTTTCCGGTGTCGATTGTTTCTCAAGTGCTATTGAACAATTGAAGTAACGTTATTGTCGTTATGAAATTTGTCCCAGGCCACTATAGATTTTCACTGTTAATACGAAGGAGAAAATAATTATCAATGTTCAAGACAATAATATGGCAGTCTTCGAAAAATACATGTTTGTTTCACATAATGTATAATAAGGAATTGTTTAAATAATTCCTGAGGCTCTTATTTCTTCTAAGAAGAAATATAATTAACTAAATATTCGTGTCATAATTTTGGATCACTAGTATACTTATTACGTCACAATATTATGCTTTCCGAAGCCCCGAATCTTGGATTAGATAATTTTATAAATCTCGTAAAGAGATATGATAGGAAGCTGGAAGGCGAAAAACTTTTAAGCCAATCAAATGACTAGACTGACCGTCACCAACGAAACAATAAGTCAAAGTTGAAAAATAACAAGTTGATACAATCGAACATATTCCGCAAGAACGAATCATAATACACAATATTTTGTTATTCTTCTTCTTATTACACAATAAAAGAGAAGTTCATTTCATTTAATGTTTTAACGAAGTTAACATATTGCATGACAACACATTGGCAACCAGAAACCAGTATCTATTTAGGGACAGTCAGGATTTAATTTTTTCGTATAGGAAGGGAAATCTTACTAATAATACACTAAGTTTGAGTTTAAGTTTTTTTTATGCTCTTTTCCCGATTTAAAATGCAGGAAGGGCAGAACTTTGTTTTACTTTATGTCAAATAATTTGTTCTTACTTGATAACATTACATTCTCGTGTTAGAACCGCACATGCGAACACCTTAAAAACTTTAAAATCCTTGCAGTTAAGCTTGACCAGCAAGTTATTGGGTCGAGCGCGCAATTCACATATGTTCGCTTTGTCAGTAATACAATCTCTTAACCAATATTTTTCTTATTAGTGGTCGCCGTTGGTGGAAATTCGACCATAATAAATTTTGATCTTGTAGATATTAACGCTATCTTCATTTCTCAAGACCAACTATTTTGTTTCATAACTTTTTAATGCGCCATCTGTGATCTTTTATCGTTATCATCAATATATATTTTGTTTGTGTGTGTCAAATGCATGATAGTGTGGGGAATGTTTTATTTATTGATTTAATGTACTTTAATTATTAATAAAAGCATGATTATTGAAAAACATTAGCTTTCTGCATTTCTACTACACATAAACTGTAAGTGTGCCAAATTTTATGCTCCTCCGTCATCGCAATTTTTGAAAAAGGGGTTCAAAGTTCATCACATATTAATATATAGATATTAGCGTACACTCAATACAAAAATGTGTTGATGTAATAAGATTTTCTTTTTGTTACAGAGTTTGGACCCTGAACTAAAGACCCTTCTTAAAATCAACGACTTGGATTTGGTGATGAAGTTAGATAAAGAAAATTTAAAATGGATCTCAAAAGACCGTCTGATAAAAGAACGCATAGGAGTAGTGAATGGAAAATCACAGACAAAATAGTTTTAGTCTTATTGTATATAGTTTTATTCATAGCAACATGTAAATGCGAAACAATATATGAAAATGACTTAAAATCAAAAGATAGCTTAACCAAAAATGAAAATGATGTAGATATTAATGTAGAAACTAATTATTGCCATAACTGTGAATCTAAAGTTAAGAATGAAGATTCACAAAGAAATTCTAGTAGTTTAGTTACAAATTTTATAAAAGCTTTAAATGAATTCTCTGATAATACAGTTATAAATAGGACAGAAAATTATTTAAAGGAATTATTGGAAGAAGTTTTGAATGAAGCACTAACTAAAGATGTTATAATATTTGATGGGGTAGAACTAAAATCAATAGGCAAAATGAATGAGACTGATGAGAATAGAGACGATGAAATACAACAAGAAAGAGCACTTTTTAGTTCATATACCTATGAGTACAGGCTGTATAAGAAAATAAAAGAATTTATAAACACACATAAATTATCAATTAGTCTTCCGAAAGCGACTGGTTTATTTGGATTCAGATGTAAGTATTTTACATACATTGGTATATTTACATAATATAATCTAAGATAATATGATTAAAGAAAAAAAAACTATCACTAATTAGATCAGCAATTTTCAACTTCATATATTTACTTAAAAATATTGTTTTAATTATGTCATCAAAAAACCAAGCAACTGACAGACAGTCTCGAAGCACTATATTGAGTATCGGATACCAAGTAGATAAATGACAACGAGAGCAAAAACTGGGTAGAATAAATAAAAGTAAACAAGTTACACAAATTAAATATAACTCCAAAATAAGTAAATTATATGCTTGTGTTAGGGGTGTTACATATAATACATATACATACATATACATTACATGTACACAATATAATACATAGAAGTACTTAAATAGATAATCAAAATAAATGTAATAAACACCCAGACCCGAAAACTCAGATCTTAATGTTCATCACACAAATGCTTCACAAATGCCTCAACGCAAAGAGCCTCACGGTTTGTCGATGTAGTTAGACAAGTACACTAGCCACTCGATCAACGAGGCGGCATCAATAAGCCATCTATCTTCCATTCTGGTAGCTAGTAAGAGGCGAACATATGTAAATATGTTTTAATATTACTGACGAGACCACGTTTAGTTAAGTAACGGCCACCAACTTGCCCAAGGAGAATTTCACCTCCTTACCTACTGTTGCCGCCAAAATTATAGTGTCATGTTCCGGTTCGGACAGAAGATAGATGTTCTGTCCACAGGACAGCGATGCACCTGTAGCATCTATGGAGTGTATAGATAAAAATATTATTTCGTATAATCATAAGAGATGTCCACGTATTTGCTGCTTTATAATATAAAAAAAACTTTGAACTAATCAAAAAACGTTAAAAAGTTCCGACTTAAGTAACAAACTCGCGATAATGAAAATACAACCTTAAATCTCAAGAAATCTATACTTATAAAAAAACTTTAGAGGCCTGTATGTGACTGTAAAACTACATTGTAAATTCAAATCATTCTAGAAAAAATATACTCGTGATCATATTCCCGAAGTTCCTCTTCAGGGCCCAGGGCAGAGGTACAACCAGATCACCAACGACTAGCCGAAGACACTAAGACCCACAGTGATATTGGTCGCAAGCTTGTCACCAACAGGGCACATAATATACGATCCCGAGCAACGTTGTTTATATTGTAAAAAACTAAAACCGTTCATATATACATATTCATTTTATTACATATTTTATTTTTATTTTATTATATATACATGTTCATATATAGCTTTCTGTCCTCTTACACAAAACAATTTAAAATTAAAATTATTACATCAATCGAGAAAAATGTTTAATGTAGTTGAAAATAGAAACCTACTTATTTTGCACTAGAGCAATTACAAAGAAGCTTAAAAGTGAATCAAACACAAGTACAAAAGAAAAGCTATCTCTGATAAAAGAAACTAATTTACATTAATCTTTTAAAGGAAAAGAAAAATTAAATGAACGAATATTATTCTTTCATTATTTTAATTAAAATTGGTCAGGTGCGAGTAGAGATATCTCCGATTTAATCAAAAATTATATAGTTCAGAAGCGAAGTCAGGGTCGTAAATTAAGCCTTTCCAAAAGCGGATTACGCCCGTATTTCTCTCCACTTTATAGACCAAAACCCTAGGCCTTAACCAAATTATTTCCGACCTCAGACACTCGTAGATATTGTAGATGCGGGCAGAGAGCATGTCCACCGTCACCGCCAACACTTCACCGAGTAATTTTTAGAAAGGGAAAACTAATGTGAGACAGAATTTTATCCAGGAAAAACTAAATAAATTCAGATCTCTTGTCGTCAGGAATACGTCGGAATACTGGATCATTGTAATCAATAATAATCAATACCTCTATGGTTACTCTAATGTAACCACAAAATCAAAAAATTGTAATCAAGGTCGGTTAGAATACATAATAAATAATAATAATAGCAGTAATAAATATGAAACTAAAATATTTTAAAGGAAAGATGATTACTTTAAAATATAATAATTTTATTTCGATACTTGTACTATTTCACATGAATACAGAAAAAAAATCCTAGTAGGTAGTTTCTTACCTCGTCGTCGTATTGAAAATCGTTGGTTTCAAAGATTCAAAAAGGTATAATTTCTGTTAATAGGGTGAAAAGCCTGGTTACTGCCCAGGACCGATCCAATTCAATAGCATGTGACGTAGGTAGGAACGGATATTTCACATATTTTTGTAAGAAAATTACATAATAAATTTAAAGCACATTTTAAATATAGACAAATTAAATGCAGTAACTAATATTTCTCCTTTTTCATTACTGCCACTCATGTTTGGTGAAATCCGACATAAATCATTCACGAGCTGTCACATTCTGCTATTAAAATGTCGTTGATATCTACCGCTCGATCACAACTGTTCAGTGGACAAACGACGAAAGGGTGCGGTTATCTAAAATTGAAATTGTTTCTAAGTTATCAAAACCACAATATCCGTCGAGATCTTCAACTAATTTGATAAACCTTGGTTGTATTTTTGTTGCAAACAAAGCTCTTTTGTAAAATTAACTTGACGAAAACTTTACAAAACATGAGCGCAATGCCCTAAAAGATTTTTTCGTCAGAGAAAGGGATACTTGAGAAGGCCATCTTGTGTGTTTCTAAATGATAATAGGTTAAACACAGTTTTATTCAGTTTACTCATTGATCTATACATTCTCCTTAATTATTATTTTGTTCGTTTCATTTGTCAGAACTCAGAGCCAGTGTTACCAACCCTACTGTTTTAACAGTAGATTTACTGTTTTTGACGTGACAACACTGTTTTCTGTTTAAGTACGATTTTCTACTGTTTTTTATGCCAGTGTTGTTATTAATACAAATCAAAGGCATTTTACATACAAAATCTGAAATAGACGAATGTTACGCATTTGATGCTACTGAAAATCATATGAAAAATTTTAATAAAAGGATGTACGATTTTAACAAAAACAATGAAATAGAAAACGTTTAGGATAGACTAATACACAACAATGAAAAATGTTTGTAATTTTGATCACCTATTTTGAATGAATAATATAATTATGTTGTTTTTTTTTTCAATAATGTACTATATAAAAAAATGTGTTAATTAAAGAAGAACTACTGGTAGTGCTGCAGTAGTTTCATTAACTTATACATCTATATAACTAATTCTATGTCCCAATTGAAAGGTTTTTGAGATAAGTAGTAGATTTAATGTTTTGAAAATGTAATTTTACTGTTTTCTACTGTTTTTTTAAGATTGATCTACTGCTTTTCTATTCACTGGGGTTGGCAACACTGCTCAGAGCTATTAATCCTGAGCGCGCGCCGTCGGCAAACCTATTTTATTATTAAGTGTGAATAAGGTTATCGTCAAAGAATGATCCAAAGTAAATACCTTACAACAGTCTGGGTTTCGACCAGGTTTACCTGCTTCTCTACCCTTCAGCATAAACTGTAAAACTTAAATATATTCATTTTTGTATATTTTTTATTAACATGCGGTATGAAATATACAACAACCTATGCAACAAAACATACTAACAATCAAATTAAAAATGTCTTCCTACTCTAGGCAAAATTTATCCGTAATAAAGCAAATTACTAGGTGGTAGATTTTTGCATCGACTAGCTCGGATTGGTACCATCGCCTTATCTATTCCTGTCGTCAGCATTTGTCGTTGACATGTTCTAGTTTGAAGGATAAGGTAGCCGGTTCATTTACTTTTGGCCTAACATCCCAGCCTCAGGTTGGAAACGCACCATTACCACCTTTGATGTCTCTAGGTGGAGTGAATTTTTTACCATCAGGTAATCCGTCTGCTTGTTTGCCTTCCAATATCATAAAATAAAAAAAATGTTAAATAATTTCAGGGAAGTACCACCCCATTGACTGTGACACGATATGTTCATATTTAGGTTAATAACGTCAATAAATACTTTATAATAAAACTATAGAAACTAGTAAATTTAGTTTGACAAAAAGACAATAAATAACAATTTATTAATGTCCAAGAGAGAAAAACAACAAAAACAAACTCACCAATTGTAACACAAACGATAACTTTTAGACAGATCAACTTCGATTCCACCGGCTCAGCAGACCAAAAACTTGTAGCATTATCCAAATTATACTCCGACCTCAAACAGAAGCTACATTTTGATATTTAAGCCCGGCCACGATTATCTAATATTAAAACTGTTTCGTAACTTCAAAACCGACCTGTAAGGGAAATGTACATTTCATTGTGTATATATTATTGTTATCCTCTATTATATTTTATCATTATCCTTTTAATATCAATTTTAAACCCCTAACTCAAACATTTTTTAGTTTTAAGATAGCGAACAAACAGATGGCCTTCCTGGTCGTAAGAGACAGTCATCGCCTAAAAATACAGTGAAAATCACTGACTTACTCTCTTAAAAACGTTAACATATTATTATGAAGGCAGGAATATAACATTTTGCTGATGTTTAGTTATATAATATAAAATACATATTAGTAATAAAATAATAATCCTTTTATTATCTTATTAGACAAGAAAAAAACAAGATATATACTGAAATAAATTTAATAAACACTCTGAACCGGAAATGTAGACATCTAAATTTTCACCACACAAATCTCTAGCTTCGCTGGGAATTGAACCCGAATAGGTAATCGTTTTTTAGCTACGTTTTATATTATGTATTAACTTTTATAATAATTTTTCGTGTCAATCACACATTATATTGTTCCATATTATTGGTTTAATATTAATTAATAAATAACTAGACGGAAATAAATTTCCCCTCAGTAAAATATACCTTCAGTAGGAGTATATCTCTTTCGGCTAAGTGTCAGCCGCAGAGACTATACAAGTGACGTTTGGTCCGCACTGTGAGTATCTGTTTCAACGTACTCTTATTTCTAGGTTGAAGATTTCATGAATTATATTCCTATACCACGTATGTATTTGAGTCTATTATCCATTCTTTAGTCAACCCATAACATAAAGATGTAATTTTTTTAATTCGATTAGACCAATCGAAACAGTTTGCTAAACTATATTTATTTTTATTTAAAAAACACAGATAAGAACGGTTAATAAAAGCGACCGCTATAGGATAACCTGTGCTCTCTGTGACTGTCCCCTGTGATATCCCTATATCCCTTGAAGAATACAAACCACCCGCTGTACGTACTGCCAAGCAGCTCGTGAGAGGTGACCGTTGGTTTTTGTTACCGTCACCCTGACCATGACTATACGGTAAAGTGTTGCGTCAAACAGCCCTATTAGCCATCAACTCCTTACCTTTAATGACATATTAGACCAGAGCTTTGTAAGTTAGTATACACTTACTAATCTCAGCCTCAGGTTGGCAACCGCTATCACCACCGGTGGTGTGTATAGGCCATATTATGTATTTCTTGTCAAATGGTACATCTTCTTATTTGCTTAAGAACATTGAATTATTAATACATAAACTCTAGTTAACTGGTAGAAAATGTTATGATGCTTAAAATGATTCATTGTACAATAATATCGATAGTAAGTAAACAATACCTATTACACTGCAGATAGTCAAAAAAAGCAACAGGGAACGCTGAAAATCGCGTTTTTATTATTTTTATCTATGACTTACGGGAAATCTGCTGACTCGATTTTGTTTAGATTTTAATTGGCGAGATTTTAAGTCCGACCTACCGTCTTTCCAACAATATAAGCAACGTGTTTTAGCCTACCGTCTTTACAAAAATATTCATAGTAATGGTATTAAAAAAGGGGTTTCACGCCCATATATGAAGAGGTAGGCAAAGGCACAACCAGGACTCCTACGACTACGTATCCAAAGACACTAAGTCACATAATGTGGTAGGTGGCAAGCCTATCGCCATTTGGGTACATATCCAATTCCAAACAACCTTTTTAATATTAGAAAATTGGAAAAAACCCTTTTTTTGTTTCCCAACCTGGGAATCAAACCCTGGACCCCATGAATTCAAGTCCAAATTTGTTATCTGAATTTCAATTAATAAAAAAAAGACGGGGTGCAGGGGTGGGGTCCGGGAATGCCGGCAGAAATGAAAACTTGAATATTAACGTTGTGCATTTTTGATATTTTGGAATGGTTAGGAAATTCTTTTTACACGAATTGCTTTAAAGATCAGTATGAAAGAACTATCATTTATGCACAAATATTATTTTCGTATCAATAACCTGCGTTTGGTTAAAGTAAGACCACGTTATTTAGAAGCTTTTACCCATTCCAAAAAAAGTGCGCAACGCCACTAAAGAAGTTTTCACTTCAAAAAAATAAAGTACTCGTCCTAGTCTGGTACAAAAAGCAAAAGGCAAGAGTGCATTACAATTCACAGGTGGGACTAATACATCCTTCACGTGACCTCATGTAGGTTTACTGTTACGATTCACGATACAACTCCATTACGGCACGCTCCGTGACCATATTACCCTCATTTAAAGCATTAAATCCCGCAATAAAGATCTTTAATCGGAAATGTTTCAACACTTTCAATAGCAGCGAGGGTGAAAGTGAATTAAGAAAGATTTACTAAATTTTTCTCGTACCGATGGCTGAAATGATGATGAGTTATTTAATCCCATCATCATTTCAGTCATTCTCTGGTCACGAATGGCCAATTCTTATAATCTATCAAAGATAATAGATATGGTTACCATCATAAAGCTATATTACTACTGGAGGTTACACTCCTAACGCAGACCTGTAGGCTTCTATACTTCTAAGTTTAGAATCCTAACAAAGTTAGTAGTTAGTATAACCTCCAGCTGTAGTAATGTAACTTCAAAGCTACCACTGTTGGTACTTACTACATAGTATAAAACAAAGTCGCTTTCTGCTATCTGTCCCTATGCATGATTAGGTATTTGAAACTACGCAACGGATTTCGATATGTTTTTTTAATAGATAAATCTAAGAGTATGCTTTACATGTTTTATGTTTGTTATGTGTTTATTAACAACTTGGAAGTTTGTCCAGTCCAAGATCTGGGACGGAGCACGGGCTGCTAGCTTTGTAATTAATATCTATCAAAATATCTCAGCAATGAATTTCCATTAGACTTATCTCTCTACCTGTAGATAGGTTATGGAAAATGATCGATAGACAAATCACCGCCTTATTTCGTATTTTTTAAGTTTTTTTAATGGCCGTTATCATCTGTCATTTAAACTTAGTCAAGTTTAAGTTCGCTCCAACTTATTCGCTTAAATAAAGCCGTGTTTACCTAAACTATTAATCAGTCGTCAAAAAAATCATCAGTTAAGTGTTCCCGCATATCTGATGCTTGAGTTAGTCTAGCTCATTTAGTGAGATTTGGTGATAATGAGGAAATACGCGATACACTATTTTCTTCACAAATACTGTACTTGTGCACTTAAGTTTACATGAACAAAATTGTACAAAATGTCACAAAACTTACTTATTTTACTCAACATAACCTCAAAATTTAATAATTATGACAAAAATGGCGACCATATTTTCTCTCGTTGGTGTCAAACCTATGCCCTACATTCTTCAATTAAATTTAGCCATTGTTACAATTCTTATATTGTTTTTAAAACCCTCATTTTTAGTGTCCACAGCTAAAATCTATCAAGTTATCTATCGCGATGGAATGAGCGAGAAAAAGCTATCTTATCCGACATATCGGAACATAAATGCAGTAAAAAGTAAGGCGTACCAATACGAACGAATCGTTATAAAACCCTGCTGCTAGGTAGTAGTTACCACTGAGTCCTTTTATTGGTTAATTGTGAGTTATTAATAAACGAACATACACGCTACTATGCTCTCCCCTTATTAACCACTTAAGAGGAAAAAAATGTTATTTAAATTAAGCGTTTAATCCCTTTTATGTTTTCAGCATTTGGACTCAAGAAGCTGTTTTGGCCTCTACTGATCGGTTTCCAAATTTTCAAGAGTATCCTGCTAGCTATGTTCCTGCCAAGTATTTTGGGAAGTTTTGGCAAAATCCTCGGCAAAGGTAACTCTTTCATAACTTTAGTTAAAAAAGAACGAACTAACTGATTCGATGATAGTTTTTTTTTATGTTAGGGGTCAGCAAACAAATACATTGCTGTCCTGTTAGTAAGAGACAACCAAAGATCGCTGTCTTGAGGCCGGGATGAAGGGCCTAGTGTGCAAATCTACCGGCTATCTTACCGGAACACTCGTTATTGGGATGGAATAGATAGAGCACAGGACCCAGGCCAGTTGCTGTACAGAACTCTACCACTACCCGTTTTTTTAATAATGAGTTCCTACGAGCTACCACA
>NJDD01000157.1:368209-414513 GCA_002245505.1 Calephelis nemesis
GTAATATAGGTGAAACTTAAATAAAGTATTTACTGCATTAAATTAAAAAGACGTGTAATGATGTAACATGCAGCTAAATAATAAAGCCCAGTTTACTGTAAAATCGGTTCCAACTATTTAATTAAGTAACTATCACTTCGGGATTTGATAAATCTTTAATCGAAAGACGGTTTCACATAAAATTTGTCTAATTATCTATATCTATACAAAAAAATGTATATTATTAAGTAGGTGAAACTTAAAAACCACCACTTTAATCTTTATAAAACTAGTACGAGACCTCTACTACCACCTGGAATCATGATCTATCTTTGTGGACGATCAAAATCAGTTCGTTATTCGTCGAGTAGTTACATAACCCTTAAACGGGCCGAAATTAAAAATCTGTCTTTCATGGCTGAAGTGTTTGATTTTGGGTCATGTTGAATGTCATTCTATACTGACTGTTGTCAACACAAAACTATATAAAAATTACTGAAACTGAAAATAATGATGTTTTTACGGGTGGGAAATTATTTCCATTTGCCTGTTTACGGACACCCAAAGTGGGAAATAATTTCCCTTTGCCCGTTTACGACTATAAATTTAAATAGACTAGTAGTTTACCCTAACTCTATCTAAATTTAGTATTGAATTTATTTTTGTCAATAAATGTGCACAGAATTATTTACATTGAAGTGAGACAGAAGTAACATGGCTAGACGTTGTCGTAGGCCCTTGAGAAATTTCTACTAGTGAGGATGTAGGTATCTCCGCTCTGTTTTGAGTGTCAATTGGTACAGGATCTAAAGTTTGTTGACCAAATATTTCCTCTAAACGTCTTTCAACTAAGTCTTCTGGATTTGTACAATGAAATGAATCCGTTGGACTAATTAGGAAATCAGCATAGATATCGTCATCGTCACTATCGACATCCGATAAATCAGAAAGATTTTCAAATATATTTTCAGTTAACTTAATTTTTTTATAAGACACGATCTAAAACAATTGAAATCAACATTTAAAATAAAATAAACAAATTGACAAAGCTAAAAATTTGACAAAAATAAACCCTCACTTTTTATATATAGTGGCTCCAATTGTTGTTCGGTAACGGACAAAGGACGTATATTCCCACTTACACCTAAATGTTTCAAATCAATCAAAACCACGCAAAAACTACGTTTTTGAATTCAATAACATAACAAAGTTAGACAGAATATAATAAACTAGTACATAACGAATCAAACATCTACTAACCAGAATCTTATTTGAAGAAACTTAGCAAATTTATATCTCCACTTTAAGTAAACCATGTTTTTTTTTTCAAAAGTGAAGTTAATTTGATGCTGGCATTGATACTTGACATTTGAGAAGGCGGGATTGCCGATAAAATAATTCTTAAATTACCTTTGATTAAATTTGTATAAAAAATACAAACTAAAAGGTTGCCATTTTAAAAATATTCGATAATTTAGCTACACTGAGAGGGTAGGAAAATAGTTCCCTTTGCAACGGGCAAGGGATAACAAACATACAGTTGAGTTAAGAACTTCCTCCTTTTTTGAAATCAGATAAAAAAAAATTAAATTCAATTTAATCGCCTCTGTGGTCTAGCGGTCCGGGTGTTGGACTTGACTGCATAAGGTCCCGGGTTCGAATCCCGAGTCGGCCAACAAAAAGAAAATTGGATTTTTCCCATTTTCTAATAAAAAAAAATGTTGGTCGGGATTGGAAATGTGCCCGGTTGGCGATAGGCTTGCCACCACCACCACCACAATATGGGCGTGAAGATGCTTTTAAATTCAATTTAATTGAAGTGCAGGCAGGCAGTCAGGCAGTATACTATTATACTCGTATTTATCAGGGCCTTTTTATCGGAAGGTCTGTTTAGCAGTAAGGCCTATTAAAGTGGGAGCGTTAAAGCGCGATGTGTTCATAAGAAAATATTCTAAAATGCTAATTTATTACTATTTGGTATTTATTACTGTGTAAAATGCATATTTACTTTAAAATTCCCACAAATGCCAACGATGTTCAGCACAAGATCCATCCAAATCTTAGATAATTTATATTCTAGGGTTGGCACCTCCAGAAGCAGATACGAGTACAGGAATACAGATAGGCGGCCAAAGCATCAGCAGTGTGAAGCTAGAAGCTTGTCGAGAGCAACTAATCTGTCTGATGTACGCCAGTCCAGCCAAATATGCACCATACAGTAATTTGGTATCCGCCCAGTTAAGCAGGTATGTACAACACGGTATAAACTAGGCAAGCGTCAGATCGTCTGTCACTTCCAATGTTGTGCATCTGGTCCTGATTGGTATAGTTAGAAACGTAGCTATTTTACGTTAATAGATGTAGCACTTAGAAATACATATATAATAAAAATAGAAGTACGTAAATATCTAAGTGTATTAATTAAGAGTTCTGACACTTTAACAACTTATTTATCTACCCAATCCCCAAGTAGCCCCAAGCCCTTACGGGCTAGGCAGAGGGTATCGAGTGCCATAAGTCATGATCCTTGCAAACCTGACTAGCTTCATCCACATTCATCAATCCTTTCATATAATGACACCGGTTTCGGAGACTGACACCATCCTCGGATAAAACCTGATCAACTTGATCGTGGAATGTCAACCTAGGTCTCCCTGGGTACTTACATCCATCTTCATTCGCATTGTTATACCTTCTGTCAATCTTTCATCTGCCAATTTTTTCACGTGACTAAAACACCTGACCTTTTCAATGTTACTCCAACACATTCTTTCAGTCCCACTCTTTCTCGAATCACACTGTTGCGGATACGACCAGCGAGAGTTCAGCCACAGATTTTCTATAGCGCTGTCATTTCGACCACATTTATATGACTTTCACGTTTTTTTGAGATACCCAACTTCTGCTTCTATAAAGTGACGTTGAGATGAGCACAGAATTATGCAAAGCGAGTCTAGCACTCAAAACCAAGCTTTGAAGTGGCTTACCCATTCTCACTGTTCCCTTGGCCCATATAATAGCCATAATAACGTATAATACTGTGGGTATTGTAAACGGATCAGACCCCTTTTCATTTGTATGAAAACTTTTAACAGCGACATTACTGGTAACTCTACTAAATTTCAAATCAAGGGTTTTGTACATATCAATATGTGTATGACCGAACATAGTCTATGGAATTCATGGTAAAACTCAGATATGTTGCTTACTTACCGTGCCACTACCTTGCCTATTCCTGCTATTATATCGTCACCACGCAAAAGAGTTAACACCACCTTTGTATGTCCTACCATCGGGAAATCCGTCTGCTTGTTTGTCTTACAATAATATAATAAAAAGCGTTTACAATAAATAAATAATAAAAAAAGCAAATAAATATGGTCAGTCAAACCGGTCACAAACCCCAAGCTATCACTATGTTATTATTACTTTTGCTGAAATAATCATTTTTTAATGTCTAGTTTTTATTGAGGTAGTAGAATATATTGTAGACTATTTAACTACTTTGCAAAAGGGAGGAGCTTAAATGTTCGATTCCAGTATCTCTTTCTTTTAATGTCAGTTGATAGGTTTATTTGTCATTTGTGAGCCGATTTTCAAATCTCTTTATTTTAGAGAGCTTACCTTCGAGGTACGAAACCCAAGGAACCAAGAAAAAAATACTCTTTATTATTTACTTAGATGATATAATGATATCAGTTTTTTGTAGTATTAGTTTCATTTCAATTATTAAGTAAATTAAAGAAAACAAAAGCAACTACGTTTCTTGTTCTTATAAATATTAAAAACTAGCTGTCCCGACGAACTTCGTTCCACTCGATCAGTTTGAATGTGAAAAAATAATGTATCGTTTTTACCCATTTTCCCTGCAGTATTCTTGCTTTTTTTATCTTCATGAAAACAATCTCGTGTTAATAACTGACTCAATAAAAAATAATTAGCCAAATGGGTCCAGTCGTTCGAAAGCTATGCGTTTAGCAACACATTCAGAGATTCATTATTTATGTTATAGATATGAAGATTTGTTTACAAACTGAGGCTAGGACTTTAAACTTAATGCAAAAGTTTACCGGTTACCCTACTCTCCAAACTGCAACACGAAAACATCAAATACGTTATGGCGGCCAAGAAAGATAAGTGGGTGGCAATAGTGACTTATAGCAGGTAGAATCGTGCAACGGATTTGTGTTTCTAGTAGCACGGTAATATTATCTATACATCATTCCAACTTCATACTTATAAACGGATGACGCGCGAGCTATACTTACGCGTTCGGATCCCGGCATGCGCTCTGGCATGCTACAGTCGCAGGTGTGCTGCAGTGACGAACGGACGGTGTGCTAGTTTTTAATCAGAAATACAAGTAGCTATTTAACATGACAAGTAGAATATATTGTGTTTTATATTCGAATGCGGATTTTTTATACACTCAAATATATTAATAAAGCATTTCGTACATCTCAGTCAAGGCGCAAATATTTTTCGGCCGCAAATTTATAAGACCCATTTGTTATAAGGTCACATACATAATCATAGTTTTTTAATTAAATCTTTCAATCAAAAAAATAACTTGCATTTTTAAAAAGTAATAAATTTATAATCTCAAAACTAGATTGAAACTCAAAGTAGGCAGATGACAGACAGCCCTATTTCATGCTTACGCACCGCATGAAATAGATAACATTACCGTGCTAGTAGGTAGTGCGACCGCTCTAGCAAAACATCAATTGAATTCCTAAACATCAACATGAACGTTCAATCTAGCATCATGTCGTTAACACCCTTAATAACTTATTTTGTATTTGTAGTTTCTCATTATCAAAAATACCTATTGACAGCTTTTTGTATAGCTTTTAGACTATAAGAAAGCGAAACTTGAAATCAGAAGCATTTTATTTTTGTAAACTGAAACTTTAAAAGTAATATTTATTTTACAGGGAGCTTAACGAACTACGGAGACCAGTATCGGATAATCCTGAAATTCTTCGATTCTTCCGATACATGCGTGCAGCGCGGCAGGGTCAAGAGGGCTCCGATTGTACAGCCATTTACCCAGCGTGTACTGCTAACGCCACCCCCTCGCACACTATGTTTGCAGCATACCAGGACATTAATAAACTCGTCACGGCTAGAAAACTTCGTAAATAATAATTTACAATTAAACTACTAGCAAATGTAAATAGATGGCGTAGAAATCAATTTTTAAATATTGACATTTTCTACACACAAAACAGAACCTTACTTGATTTCAATGCAATGTAACGCATAATTGTCAAGTTTTAAATAAATTCACGTTTTCTTAATACAATATAACACCTTTTCCGCGGTTTTACAAAGGTTATATGTTTTATTTCACATAGAAAACTAGTTATTTTGTGTAATGCTAGATACGACTCAAGTAGGTACACATTTAAGGGCCACTTGCACGTTCCTGGTTTAAGCATTTAACACTGAGTTAACGTCTAACTCGAGTTAAATCACCTTATAATTGACAGTTTAACTCAATGTCAAATGTAACCCGGGAATGTGCAAGTGGCCCTACAGTATTTAAAAATTTGTAGATATTGAAAAGTTAACCCTAGATAAGAAGAAGCATTTCGTTATTTATTTTAAACTTTGCTTATTCAATGGTTATTTTACCTCTTAAAATAATATATGCAAATTCAATTAATTGATATTAAATTTAAACAGTTATGAGATTTATGAGAAATTAAATGAAACAAACCCTTTATACCAATTGTATCATTTATAACACTTTAAAAGAATTCTACGATTTACAAACATCTACCACGTTTGTAAATCGTTTATGAAAATAGTAAAATACTGGTTATATAATTTTAAAATGTTAATTTATAATGAACGACGACAAACGCCTATACCACTCAACTACTTACCTAAAAAAAGAAACGAACATTGGAAAATTTGTTTTAAATATTTCAAGATTGCAAAAATAGAAATTGTGGGTATCAATAATTGAGGTAAAATAATTGTGAACTGTAAATAAGTTACACTAAAATATGTCTCTGAATGAATCTGACACTCTTTTTTAATTTAATAATGCAAAAGTTTGTAAGATCTTAGATTGGAACCTACAATCGGCCAGGATTTTTTGTGCCATTTACGTGTTTGTTGAAATAAAAACATAGTTATGGTGTATCAATGACAAAACTAAAACAAAATGTAATTAACTAATAGCAAAGATAGTTGGACATCTTGTAAAAAAAAGACATATTTTTAGTGTAACTTGACCTAAAGTTTAACGTTATTTATAAACTTTACGTTAAGTATTTTTAAAACGATAATTTATTTTTTAAAATTGCATTTACTAATTTAAAATAATATTTATTGTGTCAAGTTATTTATTCAGCAAAAAGTAAATCATAAGTTTTAAAATAATACTTATTCGTATAAGTTGATGGAGCATATATTTAATTGTCGTTTAAAAAATACTAGTATCTAACACTTTTTTCTTATCTACTAAATTATTTATGTTATGATATTTAATAGATTGGTGGCAAATAACTATTTTGAATATCTGATTTGCATAATAAAACAGTTGCACGTCCGTGCGTACGGTAGTAATGACCCATTACACCTCGTATTGAAAGATTCGATTCATCACTTAATGATAATTTAATCTCATTTAGATTTTGCTTAGTCAATATAAGAGAATATTTTAATTTAATAAAAAACAAATAGTTTTCTAAAGTAGTACCTAGTAATATTTTCGAAATGTTACTTAGTAAGCTAATTACTGTCGTCTTTCTATGTTTTGTTGAAGGCCAATTTTTCAATAACCAAGTTAACGTCATACAGTTAGATAAATAGTTGACTGATTTTAGTAAGAACGACATGTGCTTATGTATGTTTGCAAACTTTATATAGAGACAGAGAATATTGAAATAGTGACAGTAACTATAAATATAAGAAAAGGAAACCTCAATCACTACATATGTTTTTATTTTTAAAACTACGTGAAGGATTTTGATGCGGTTTTTTTCTTAAATAGTCTGGTTCAGGGAAAGGTAAAGTTCGGTATATATGTGTAATAACATAGAAGTTTGTCAACCCAAAGCTGATAATAAAAGGTGCCCTTTAACAGCCATGGCAATTATTGACATATCTTTCTAACTTGCAAATAAACTTATCTGTCTAATTACATGCTAATTATTTAGCTCGTTAACAGTGGATTTATTATTGTTGTGATGGTATCTGATAGATTAAATTACAATAAAAATATGTACTTACCTATAAAGCTTTTATGAAGCTCAAAAATTTACAAGTTTTAATATATATAACTAAATAATTTATTTACTTAGGGCGAATAGCACATTACTGGGCTGAGTATTTGACTCTGCGTGTCACTTCATATTTGACAGTGTAACTAATTCTTAAATTTAACCCAGAAAGTAAAAATAACTTATTTTAATGCAGTTTTTTATTATTTCAAAAGAAATTCATTAAATTTATGTGCAAGTATATTAGTAATAAACTTATCAGTTAGCTTGCAATAATTGTAGAACGCAATTTTTTTACTTTCTAACAACAGCACAAAAGTAATTGCAAAAAAGACGATGAACTGGTTGTTGAAAAAACTAAAATAAAAGTCGGTGGTTGGTCAAGATGTAATATTTTTCATGTTGGATTGAAATCTAATAAATCCCAGTATTGAATAACTTCTTCACTACTTTGTACCTAATAAATAAAAGACGTCAATGAAAGTAATTTAAATTTATTCCCCCGAATAAATTTTGAAAAGGAATTTTATCTTAGTGGTTTTGTATTAATTTATTGTCATTGTTGATTGTGTAATTTATTATTTGAAGTACGGTTTTGATTGTTTAGTATGTAATCAATATGTTATTAGACATAATATATTTTTTATTTTGGTTTTAATGTAAACTATAATTTTGTACATAAAATTTAGCTTTGTTATTTAAGGGTAATATTATTTATTATATTTTATTGATAACGTAAAAAGTCTTTTATGTAGCCAATAACGTTAGAGTAGGAAAATTAAAAGGAAGTTTGTTGTTTCTGGGGTTCTAACTAAATTCAACTGTGATGGATTTTCCTAAACGAATGTTTAAACTTATCAAAACATATGATAAGTTAGTAAGTTATTTATTTTTATATCAGACACGTATTAATAATCATACTTTATTTGTAGAAAAAGGGTAGCCATGTTATGTTGTTTTTACGATTTATATTTTGTTTACTTTGTATACCAAATATTGTGTTTACCTGGTGTTAGTCTTGAGGTCAACTGCTTTCCTGCCAAACGGCTTCTAAGGCGAGCGTTAATCAGTTTGTTTATCACTAGCACCATAACTGGAGTCGATTTAAGAGTTTAGCGAAGATCGTTTGAATTAACAGGTACCACCATCTTACCTATTCCTGACGAAATGATGTCAGCGGTTGGGAGGGATCGCAATAAACTGTGTTGAAATCCTTCCCAACCTGACTACAGCCCCAGGCGAACAACAGAACTTCACCTATTTTGGTATTTACATGTCGCACGTATTTGGTTTACTCAATTCATCCGTAAAAAAATTTAAAAGTCTTACCGTGCGTTTGCAAGGACATATGTTTCCTTCTGTTTTGCAGAACTAGACAAGAGCTGTTTAAGTAAATACTTGTCTACTTCTGTGACGATTATTATGATGAAATAAACAAAAAAAATCAAATAGGAACAAACACCATAATACATAAATACCTCCTATTTTTTAATAATATAATAGAGTTGTATCCATTGTGTGCCCATAAAAACACTTATTTCTACTTTATTATTTATTTATTTTGTAAAATCTGTAATAATTTAGTCATTGTATAAGAAAATAAACTAAGGAATGGTTAATATTTGTTTTATTTTTAGCATTTTGTGACAGTAAGTAAATCTATGTTGACAAGCTAAATAAATTATACAACTGTTTGCATAATCTAAAACAGAACTTTGTTAAGTATATTGTAGATATCTATTAAATTTTAAAGACAAACATTTTTATTTGACATCTTATCTATACAAACGTATTTACGTTTTGTTGTCAATGTCGGTTGATTTTAATATTTAAACTAAAATTAAAAAACAGTTAATTAAAATTATTAAATACAAAAACATAAAGCAGTACAGTCAAAGCCATGGGCGCGTACTTGTAAAACAAAAAACAAAAGTATACTATTACGATTTTATGTTTTTTTGTGATAAAACCCACAAGTTACAACTACTCCTAAAAGTTACCTAAGTGGTAAATATACCAATACCTACTGCTTGTTGAGCTCTAACAATAAAACAACACCATTTAAAACGAGAGTACTTCTTTATAACTTCAATCCTATTCAATTATGTCAAATCATATTTAACCCCCTCGAAAAAAATGGTTGCCTGTAAAGTCGGTTTTACGGGCGAAGATTTTACGTGACAACGTCTTTTTCTCGGTAGAATATTTATTGATATGAATATTATGAAAGAGTGGGAGAGAGACGCAAGGCATTCGCCGTTCCGGCGGGCCTCTCTCTCGTTCGGTGACCCATCGTAACGTTACCGGGCGTTACACTTTTTCATGAGTGACTCCGAGCCGCAACCTAATTTAAGACGTTGTCACGTCAAAAGAGGAATGTTAAAAGTTTAGTATGTCGGCGTGTGAGTTTCTGTCCTTCTGCCTCTCTGTGGCATCATAACATTTAGAATAATAGACCGCATTCGATTCGGATTTTTTGTTTGAAATCTGACATGATCAAGAAAGAAAGAAAAATGGCATGATAAAAATGGTTCTAAGTTACATTAATTAAAAGTTTTGTCGGAGGCTACGGAAAATTTAAAATTTTAGAATTATTTCTGATTTGAGTCCTTATTGCGTAACATCGTCATTTATTTATAAGCTACCTACTCATTTAAAATAACTACGACCTATTTAAAACTTTACCGAAAACTTAGAAAATTGGCAAAGCCGAAAACCTTATAACAAGGTTTTTATGGTCTATAAAAACAGAACGCACCCACCAGGAAAAAAAAGAAAAAACCAGTCGCGGTATTAAATTTCATAATTTGGTTACTTTTTACATTTGACATAAAAAAGCTAGATTATCATAAGACAACTTAAGATTGACAACTTAAGATAAAAATGTATTACACTAATATTTTATATTTACATTTATATTTGACTGCCTCGTTGGTCGAGTGGCTAGCGTACACGCCTAACAACATCAAACAAACTCGAGGCTCGGATTCGATTCCCGACGGGGGCAGGCGTTTGTGTGAAGAACATTTAGATGTCTGCATTTCCGAGTCTGGGTGTTTATTAAATTTATTCTAGTATCTATTTAAGTATTTCTATGTATTACAGTCGTTGACTAACACCCATAACACAAGCATATAATTTGCTTACATTGGGGTTAGATTTCTTATTAGACTTGTCCAGGGATATTTATTAATTTATTATTTATTTATATTAAAATTACCTTCTTTCAATAAAACGTAAACGAATAAGATAAGATATTTTATTAGTTTCCAACGAAATAAGAAGAAAATAACTTAATATTATTTAAAGCTTATTCTATTATGTGAGTAGATATTTCACTCGTCTGTTAGGTATGGGACAATGAAATAAATCAGTTGTTTGATAGAGATCGCTTCGTATGGTATTTAAACTAACTTTTATATACTACCTAAGAAAATAGAATATTTAATCACTGGTACTTAAAACTGTAAATTATAATCTGACTAGCTGCTCGCTCGGATGCTAGATTTTTTATATTATAAATTGAGATATAAGCTATGCTATTTTTCATGTTAGATTAAACTGCACGTGGTGTGCAAATTTGATTAAAATCGGTTAAGTAACAACGTGACAGGTGATTTATATAGTTATATTAAGATAGTAAATTCACATGTAACAAATTACTTGTTTAATCGTATACAATAAATAGTTCATTCATTTTTAGATTTATTTAATTGGATAATAGATAAAAAAACAATGTTTAATAGAAAAAGGTCATTCTTCTAGCGTAGTTCTTTTTAGCGTAAACAAATTGAAATGAAACCTAACCTTTGCAATATGTTTTATGTAACGAAAGATTTTTATTTCAGACGCGCAACAGTTGTATCTATTTAACATTTTAAAATATTTAGCAAAAGATAAAAAGCACTGAATATGAACAAAAAAACATAAATAGTTTGAATTTGAAAGTATTATACCAAGTTACATAGATTTTTCCCTTAAATCTCCCTAAAACAGTTCTTTACAAATACCGCCTTACCTGTCGCCGAAACGTCAATGCTGTTCAGAGAATGATGCAGCCGGTTAACTTATTTTTGCTCGAAGCCTAACAGCCCAGTCTCGGGTTGGCAATTCACCATTACCACCTTTGATGTCTCTAGGTGGCGTAAATTTCTTACCATCAGGAAATCTGTGTGCTTGTTTGGCTTCCAATAACATAAAAATAAAATAAACGAAAAGGATCCTTAAACAGGGTAATTCGAATCGCTTCAACGATTTTTGAAATATAAAGTTCCCAGTGGTACAATTTGTTTCTGACTTTGCACATTCTCAACCCGATATAATAAAATTGCAGTATTTGTAACGTTTTCCAAAACTATTAACAAATTAAGAAAACAAAATAATTACACGCTAAGCTAAATTATAAACAAACAACAGCAAATGACTCATAAATTATAACAATAAGCATCAAAACATAGTGATCCAACTACAGAGAATGTAAAAGGAGATCCGGCTCGAGCTTAGTAGAAAGTTGACCTTCTACTTATAATTTATTGCACAGCTCAAACTTACTTTTTTATATTAGTCGTAAGGTGTATATTCCATTGCCTCGATTACACATTCGATGATTTGAAACTCAATCAGGGTTGCCAACTACAGCTTATTGTTCTTTCTACCTTAAAATAAATACGTTTTGCCTTAAAATAAAGCAACACATGCGAAATGCGATAGAAACTTAATAGAAACATAAAAAAAAACAAACAAACTTTGTTTTTTGTTCACAATTAACATTTTTTTATGTGCCATCAGTAACTTCCAACCAAATAAGTACTGAACCTTAAATTATAATAATAAATATCCTTAGGCAAGCTACTATAAATAAATAATAAATAAATAAATGTCCCTACACAACTTACACAAATTGAATCTAACCCCAAAGTAAGCAAATTATATGCTTGTGTTAGGAGTGTTAGTCAACGATTCTAATACATAGAAATACTTAAATAGATACCAGAATAAATTTAATAAACAACCAGACCCGTAAATGCAGACATCTAAATGTTCATCACACAAATGCCTGCCCCCGTCGGGAATCGAACCCGAGCCTCGCGTTTGGTCGATGTAGTTAGGCGTGTACGCTAGCCACCCGACCAACGAGGCGGTCGAATTGAAACAGACTTTATCTTTGATTACAAAGCCCTGATGGTGGTTTAAAAAGTGAAACCGGTTGGCTATAGATTAACGTAAGGAATAAATAAAGTCTATAGTAGAAACGTACAAGCGTTCACCTCAAAAAAGTGTGTATACCTACAATGGAATACCTCCAAGTGCCGACGATAGCAAGTACAGATTCTAAGATGAGATAGGCTTAAAAATAAAATTGAAAAACTTCTTGAGAAAATCAATATGTAATGTAGCTATATAACAAAAAAAAACCGCATTGAAATTAGTTTATTCAAAGCTATTGTGCCACAGGTTCTATCTCGCTCCCTCTCTTTTCCCCCTCTCTCTCACACACACAAAAGTCAAAATTATAACACTCCTCTTTTTACGTCGGGTTAGTATAACCAGGTATTATTTTACTACTAGTTTGAATAATAGTCATAACCACCGGTTTCGGCAATCTGTTTTTATTTTTATTTAAGTTAATTAAAAAATGTTTATTAAACTTCCTTTATAGTACACAAAACATTAAAACCAACGCTTGACATAGTGACTACAGTACTTACAAGTGAGCTTATCTCCGGAAAAAAGTTTTTTTTTGAAAGCTGATTAATGAAAAGGAAACTTTTAAAACCAAGATACTGGTAAACTTTATAACATTAATCACAGTAAAGGACTCGGGCCACAATTATTTTTTTAAATTCGAATATTTTTTATTGGAACGAAGTTCCTTATCGTGCGCTGTGAAAAGGGGCTAGACGGAAAAATTGTCACGAATCGTTGTAACGACGCTTTTTGCTATAGTTAGCTATTATAATCAGTGCGGCGTGCGCACATTTCTCTCTCTCTCTCTCTCTCTCTCTCTCTTATAGAAAGCAAGCCAGATATTTTCCTTTCTATTTCGCATTGAACAGTGTGGTGTCGCGACGATTATTTTGTTGAGTGTATACAGGTTTTTTGTACACAATAAATAATAATAATAATAGAATTTCGTTCCATCCAGTTGTCACTTGACACCTCTCAACTTTTTCTTTAAGTTGCTGACAACCCTGAATCTACGGTGCATAATATTGAGTAATGTCGTTTTTCGGTTAGTGGATCAACGGACTTGAGTGATTTTGATACGTTGAATCATATAGTGACGTCACAAGTTACTCATCTTGGAACAGGTTGTATAATTCAACCAATATTTATTATGAGATAATTTTACTTAAACGTAAACATGGAAAGGTAATGATTTGTACAAAGTATGTGTATCATGAGCAATCTCCGAATTTAAATTTTTAATCAACAGTTACATATAAAACAATGTCAGCCTTACAATAAATATAATATAAATTTACTATAATGATTTTAATGAGTTTTGGTTGGATTCATCTCAGCTTTTAATAGCAGAGTAGGCATTAATCATTTGGCATACCATAGGACTTCCCTTACAAAGTTTGCCTTGTAAGTAGTTTATACTAACTTGTGAGTATCTAACCCGAGCACCCTAGCCTCTAAAAAAATGCTATCGTAGTATAACTATGTCCATAAATGGTATAACGCTAAAAAGGTAAGACGGTGGCCCCTAATTGAAAGTCATTTGAATTTATTTATATAGACTTTATAGAGAGGCCGTTGATGATAAATATTTCTAGAAGAAAGCTACTGCCAGGTACCAGAAAACTAGGCTTTGAATCTACTTTGAATTCATATCACGATTTAAGTTTAACTCGACCATATAAAACAGTACTTTCTGTTTTAAAATGTTAATGAGTTTTTACCCTAATTAACTAAGACCTTCTTCCCAAGTTTAATTTTGTCACCATTGAAGTTATTTCACTTTTCAATGAACGAACCTAGCAATTAGAGTATTTCTTTCTTCCATATTATTGTATTGTAGCTTTTATTTATTTATATCATTACAAACATCTCTAGCCCAGTAACAAATATATTATGGTGTATATTACCTTCAGTTACTTTTTTATTTAGTCTATATCTAGATTTACCTTTTCAGTTATGAAAAATCAGGCCTAAATAACTAACGTGCTATTACGAAAATATTCAATGCGAACATTATTCATCTACTTTATTTTACTTCACCTACAAAAAAAGTATTATGCTTCAAAAAAACAGAGAATCATACTTTTCCTGCTAAGCTCTTACCTTTTTTCTGGAGTACGTCAATGTCAAACCTTTTCAACGATTTCAAATTCGGAAATCTGAACTAAAGTTTTCGACAACCCTACTATTACAAACAGTCCTGGGTGTTGGAAGAGACGTAAGATCTTCGTGAATATTCTACCGCCTGTGTAATGGGATGTGTTGTGATGAACAGTACAGCATAATTACAGCGTCTACTTCCGCATTTGTACTAACTAAATAATGTAATAAAGGTTTTCATCCACAGCGCTGTAATGTTTGGGCGTTTGCAACTGTCCTCTTTATTCACAAGCTACACAGAAACAATTACCGTTTTGAAAAGTTCTCATACAGCGTTTTTCCACCGAGCTTTTTACCAAACAATTTTCATAATTCTTTAAAATCCGGTATTGCATTGGCAGCTAACCAATTTTTGCAAATATTTTGGAACAATGGCACTTATTGCACACCATAACAATTTATCAGGCAGCCAAGGGACACACATGATAGCTAACATTTCAAAAATATTAGTTTTTAGTTCAGCAATTTTTCACTTTGGTGCATACACGGTCGTGTTGTATTTATCTTTATTTACAACTAGCTGCCCGTTCCGGCTACGCTCGGATGGTAATTTTTTTACCATACATTGAGATATAAGCTATCCTATCTCTCAAGTTGGATCCAACTGCACATGGTGTGCGAATTTTATTATAATCGGTTAAGTGGTTTAGGAGTCCATCGAGAACAAACATTGTGACACGAGATTTATATATATTAAGATAACTCAAGTTGTAAAATGACAAAACAATGTAGTGTCGCAGAAAATATCGTTCATTCATATTATTATTATCATCTCACTTTTTCCTATATAACGGTTATCGCCAGCAGAGAATAACGACAATAATATTGTTTAGTATTACTAAATTTTTTATGTGAGATGTCACGGCTCACGACTCCGCTGGTGGTAACTGGCAAGAGAGAATCTGTAGATACCATAGATGTCATATGTACATAGAAGGTCTATTTTGAAAGTGTACCTCCTACCCTACCCTCCAAACCAGAACATGTCAGTGTCATTGTGGCAGCAGGAATAGGTATGGCGTTGGATCCCTACCCGGATAACTTGCCGCACAAAACTACTGGTGGCAGGTCATCACCAACAAAATGGTAATGGTTTTGTTGGTGATGATCTATATTTCAATGTACGATCACCAAATGAAATTCTATTCGAGTCACAATTTACACCACTTAACTCTTTCAAAGGCACAAAACTGCCGACGAAGGAAATTACGCCTAATTTATTAAGTAGCTACATTTAGTGAATTCAAAAGTAACCTTAATTCGGGTGAAATTAAATTACGGAGGAATTATGATCCGTATAATTGAATGCCGCTCCTTTATACGACTGATGAATTCATTATACAGAGGTCAATGAACGGTCAAAGTGTATGGCGATTTTTACGTGAACAAGACCGATTGGTTTGTTAGGTGGTGGAGTTTTGTGATGACTTGCTAGATTTGTACCACCGCTTTACCTATTTCTTGCAAAATGGAAGGACCAGCAACTATCACGTTTTGGTGCCACAGCCAAGTTAGAATAGTAGGATTAAGTTAAGGGGTAAGTAGGGGTAAGTTAGTAAACTTCCTTTTTTTGGCTTTTCGTCTTGCCTTGAAATTGGAAACTTCAGAAACATTTTTGGTGACTCTGTGTAAAGTGTATTTGGTACTATCAGAAATCTACCTACCTAATATATATGACCTACCTATCCCCGACCTTCATATGCAGTAGTGTGATGAAAGTATTGATATTTTAGGGACAGCTTGCAAATTATATTTATATGTATCAATATCGTTATTAACTCCCACGTTACAAGCGTATAAATAAGGTTTATCTTACGGATAGATCAATGTGTATAATTTGTTCAAACATATTTATTTAATGACTTCAATCGTCTTTTCCCAAGAGATTTTCGTTTAATCTGAAAGTTTTAGGCCATGTTGCTGTCCTCTCATACGTAATGCAATAAGGCCAAGTTCGTTTTATAAATGAATATTTCTTATATTATAGCCTTCGGTTTTTACCACTATTAATACAATTACATTACGTTATACATGTACTGGCTCGAGATCCGTGAATTGACAGACTTTTGTTATTTTAAAATCTGATTTTTTAACACTATTAAGAATTAGTGACTTTCTATGAATCTTCGATGATCTTAGTTTTGGCATTTATCAAATAAGTAGATATCAAAGTCGTATTTAATAAAATTACAATTAATAATCATACTTTTCAATTTTTGAGGGATGAAATAAAAAACCATGAGCAATTACAATTTTACCCTTCTTCTTTAATTACTTTATCTAATAAAAAACCGCATCAAAATCTGTTGCATAGTTTTAAAGATTTAAGCATACAAAGGGACATAGGGACAGAGAAAGCGACTTTGCTTAACACTATGTATTTTGCAATCTCGCTATACAAGTATTGTATGCATCATGTTTTGTTAGCAACCCGGCTCTTTTATTATGTACAACGCTAACTTTTTGCCCAATGAGGGACAATAGTTATATACGATACATACAGGTTACAAAAAGTACATGGAAATAGTTTACGGTGTTAAAAATTCACACTTATAAAATCATGGGAAAAGTATTAAAAAATTAAGCAAGTGTGCATTGTGGTGACACATTAGTTGGAATTAATTTCAAAAACAAAATGAAGGGTACGATTCCCATGAACTGAATAGCGTACTCGGACATTTGAGTGAATAGCTAATATGGAAAGCACTTTTTGTCAACTCAAAGTTGTAGCAGGTGTGGAACTCGTATTGGTAATTGGTTCACTTTTTATTTATCAGAATATACCACCAGAATAAGGACAGTGATTTTACTTATTCATACGTTCATGCATAAAATAAATGTCAATACTAATATATTATGTATGTTTGTGAATTGTGTGCCAATGCAAACAAACTAGTGGAAGCTAAGCTAAGCTCGGTTTGTTTTAAAGATTGTCTGTTTATGATGACACCATCGCCCGTTGATAATTTGTAATTGCTCAAACGAGATAGTTTCTAACTAACCCTTGTCAATGTCAATGTCAAGTGTTGTCAATGTATTTTTGAATTCTGATTTGTACATTATGGACGCCGAAAATTTATTTATGGTATAAGTTTATCGACTGTCATGAAGTACATATTTTAAACAATATTGAAAAGAAGAGTTAGTTTCAAGAGAAGAAAAGGTAAAAAAATGTTATATAAAAAAATCAAATCAAAGCTGATGCAGTATCTGAAAATAGAGCTAAAAACAGAAATATCCATTTCCATACTAGTGAAACCTTTCCTTGCAAGCAAAACTTGGGATATCCCCAAGTTGCGCTATCTTCATTCAAAGGCAATATTTCCATCATTACTACAATCGAATTCAAACTTTACGCCATCGACATTCATTACGTTTTTCTGTACATCGTTTCGAAGTGTGAACTGACTGTATCAAATGACAAACTCTAGGATATTGCAAAATCGACTTTATCGTTTTGGTGTAGAATTTATTTTCCCATATTTCTTAAGGACTGGGTTTATACAATACGGATTCAAGAAGTTTATGCAATTCTTAAGTTGATATTATATAAGGTTGTTTGACTGTCTGCGGGTCATTCTTACTTTACGTTTAGTGCATTCAACTTGATCTACATAAGGCTTATTTAAAAGGTAAGAGAATGTGTCAACATTTTACATAACATCAAATATACCTATGTGTTAAACAAAATCATAAGTGGTTGGAGTAATTGAACCTCTGATAGCAAATCCGAGAGAGCTCAAGTCCGATTTTCACGTTTATGTTATATTCGTAAGTGAAATTTTAAAACGAGAATAAACTTGACCTGATATGATACTGGTGCATAAACCCAGCAACAATGGTAAAGGAATTTTAAATTACCTGGTACCTCATTGAGTTTATTGGTTGGTCTACTTTTTTTGTCGAAATTGAAAATCTACTCGGCTTATTTCGATCGAGTTTTCAACATTGACATACATATATGTTTTGAATTGAAATTTGATTTTAAAATTAATTGAAAATACGAGCTTAATTAATAAATCTCAGAAATATCTATAGATCCCAATCTAATCCTAATTACACTCAAACATAAACTTGTATTTTTAGATATCATTTTAATTTTATTCCTTCCACAAAAACGGTGACATCAACAAAAAAACATGCAGTAGATAATAACTACAAAATAAACTGTGTTCTGCTTCGACTGTTACTGACAAAACCATTTTTTTTCATTTATTTTTACTTTATAGTTATTTATTACTGTCACCCAAAACTAAGACTTTTGTATAGTGGTAAGTACTATTTTAATTATGCGCTTCAGCTATATTCGTCAATCGTCGGAAATCTAAATGTATTTTAAAGCTATCTATATAGAGTTGTTATTATATAGTTAATCATTTCGCTTAAATATAGATTAGGTCAGCCAATTTAGAAAAAAAGTATAAAGTTTAAAAAGTATAAAGCCGAAGCACATAATTTAAATAGTAGTACTTATATATTGCTAGCGACAGCCTGTCCAGTAATTTATTTTGTTGAACCAAAACCCACTACTTGTAGGACGTACCAGAAGTACCAGAGAAAGTCTGTGCTGGACGGTCAAATGAATCAGTGACTGGTAGGTACAGTCGATTACTTCAATAGGTGCGATTCCATATTGTTTAGCTGAAGTAAGAAAATGACATTTATTATATAATTTTTCATTCTTTCTTAATTACTTTTATTCTTTCTTTGGCTTAAATGGTCTTATCTTCCATGATATCGAAATTACTATAAGTTTGAATAGCGAAGTTGGTACCATGTTTTTATTTCTAAACGTCGCACTTAACATCAATTTTGTCAAAAAAGTGTGGGAAATTGATAATTTGCTTATTTCTCCAAATTCAAATTTTGTTTTTTTTTTGTTGTTATATTGGCACAACTGTTTTCCATTTTGGCGAGGAGTAGTATCGAATAATTGTGAACGAATTTTTGGCCAAACACTCAACAAATACCATCGAGCCACCACCACATTCATCAGATAAAAAATATTATTGACTATTAATAATTCGTAAGTTTTTTATGTGACGGACACATTCAAGTGACTGTACCAAGTGTTAGATAATGTAGAACCATTGTATCCACAAGTGACCTAGTAAAAATAATACGTGGATATAATCTGGAACATGCATTCTTTAGGTTGCAAATACTATACGTGGAACTTTCTATGCATATCTTCACTGCCCTTTTTCTTATGACCTTACTGGATTAGAGTGAATGAAATAGACCTAAGGCATCCCGGTTAGAGGTAGCAAAAAATACGAGTATGTATTGACATACTCGTATTGATATTAGAGCTACTAATGACTATTCAGAAATGAAAAGTAAAAAAATAAAAAAATAAAGTACTGGTAAAAAAATTAAAGTACTGTTTGCTTGAAAGTGAAAAACAATTATTGGAATTAATGCGAGGATGATGATGACTAAAAGTTAATTTGAATACCATGAAACATATTTATATCTACCAACCTCATGGTTTCTTGTTATTTGATTGATGTGTAATCTTTTAACCTGTACCTGTTACACCTATTACACCTTTATTTCACAGCTCAAATTCAGTTTGAAAACAATTGTTTTACCTGCTGTAAAATGAAAATTGAATATATTATATGCTATTAAAATAAGGTTAGTTTTCTGTACTCCTTCTCTATGTAAACTTATTAGGTGTTGTTGAATGTGCTTTTCCTATTATGTAATTTTTAAAGTGAAAATTTCTTTAGCAGCTTGGGCACTTTTTTTGAAATTGGTAAAAACTTCTAAACTCACGTCAGGACACGAGACCTAATCGAAAATTCTTAAGACGGCGCAGGGCGCTTGCGCGAATGTTCGTGATGTCATGTTTGTGTGAGCAATAAATGAATATTGTATTCTACCACATAAATTATAGTACTTTCATACTTATAATTAAAGGAATTCGTGCAAAATTATTCCCTAACGGTTCCAAAATATCAAAAATGCACAACGTTTATAATGAAGTTTTCACTTCTGCAAGTACTCCATAAATGCAACCCGTCGTTTTTTTAAAGCTTGTCCTACATATTTAAAAATTATTTAACTAGACCAATTTGTAAAATGATTGCTAGACCAATTTGTTTGTTCAAATTGGATGATATCTAATTGCTGATCAACTTCCCAATTTAAACGATATTGAAATTTTTCGTCTTTAAAGAAACATATTTAACGTTTGGTTTTGTACTTTGGAAAACAATAACGACAATACACAATTGTACACAATTTTATCAATTTTGACTTAATTGCTGGTGAAATAGAGCTTAAAATCAGTGATCACTACCAAGTAGCGGTAAGTCTTAGCAACACGCGAAAGTACTGGTAAAAGTAGAATATATCAGTGTCTTGTTTGTCCTTGTGTGTGTCACATCTATCGGAGTGTAAAATGGAGTGAAGTTATCGATATGTATGTCCCTCTTATTGGCCTACTATATACAAAAATATTGTGACGTGGTAATGGAGAAGTACCTACTAATCATCAAATAATTTTTCATCTAGAGAAAACGTAATTACTTGAACACTATTTTTTCACTTTTTTTAATTAAATCGTATACTTCTCACAAAACTGATTAACAACAGTGTTCTTTATTGTCTATATGGTATATTTTATAACCATAATAAGGTAGGTAGGTATATCATTTTATCTTATTTGACCGTCTCGTTGGTCGAGTGGCTAGCGTACTCGCCTAACTGCATCGACGAATCGCGAGGCTCGGGTTCGATTCCCGACGGGGGCAGGCATTTGTGTGATGAACATTTAGAAGTCTTCATTTCCGGGTCTGGGTGTTTATTAAATTTATTCTAGTATATATTTAAGTAATTCTATGTATTAGTGTCGTTGACTAACACCCATAACACAAGCATATAATTTGCTTACTTTGGGGTTAGATTCAATTTGTGTGACTAGTCCAGAGATATTTATTTATTTATTTATTACAATGCGCCATTCTTGGTTTCTTCGAAAATACGCTAAATACGCAAAGGATCATGAAAGGCTTGCATATTCACGGTCATTATGACTATCACCGTGATAAAACATGGTGACGAGAATTAATGATACCAGCTCTGCTATGCGTTACAGAATGTATGTAATGACTGTAATGCTGTGTTATTTAAGCGGCGATTACACCACGCCACTTCAAGTACACTAGTTCAGGGTGCTGATTAAGTATCTCAGTTGCCAACTCTGGTAAAGTGTACATCAAATAGCTGTCAACTGAAGTGTTTTACATTTGCTATCTCCAGTGACCAAAAGAAATACAACAGAGATAGCAAACACAAATTACGTCATTTGACAGTTATTTGATGTAGCTTTTGCGTGTTCAGTTGGCAACTGAGATACAAAATCAGCCCCCAGATCACTACAAATAGTGCGTTCTTTTTACACGGTACTCTCCCATTTCGAAGCTGCAAAAATTCGGCAGTGTCCTTGCATTTTAATCGAGAGCAACTAAACGAATACATGTTTTCTTCTTTCTTGTCTCTGTTGTCTTTCTATCGCCCTAACTTAGGTTTCTATCTTCCGACATGCCTGTATACTATAATATAAGATTATTGCTCTACATAATGTAGTGTACTATAAATAGTGTGGTTTAATCTTCGCTTTATTCCTTCCACCATTTTGTTTAATTGTTTTAACAACATTGTTAACTATTCAACATTCACCTGAGGTATTTACATTAAAATGAAGTAAATATACACTTATTATTCTAAACTGATGTTATGACGCCGTAAAGGAATATAAATTAATATTAAAAGAGATTTTAAAATATAGATTCTTATCTCCGCTGTGCATTAGCGGTACAGTGTACTAGATAGTACTAGATTGCATGAAGCCCCGAGATCGATCCCCGGGTCGGGCAAAAACAAGAAAACTTATTTTTTTCAATGCTCTTATAAAAAGAACATTGCACGGGTTTGCCATCTAACACATTGTGAGCATTACTTATTGTCTTCGGCTAGTCGTGGCCTGGGTGCCCTGGTTATTGTTGTTTTGTGAGTGTCCTCTAGCTACGCCTCCGGGGATTTGGGCATGAAAATATTTAAAATATAGAAAGTGCTGTAAAAATTGCGATGTTTTCGAAACTAGCGACACGACATAATATTACGGAACGAGAAATATAAGGATAAGAATAATCCATTAAAGGTTAATTTTTGAAAATTCAATTTTTTTACTGTTTTGAAAACTGAAATCTGATGACCCAAATATAAAAAAAAGCTGTAATAAATTGTAAAAATTGTATTGTCAAAAAGAGTATTTAAAAAAAGTATACACACAATGAAATTTTATAGTTAAATTTAAAAATAAATGTTTTTTGTTCGCCACTGTGGTCTAGCGGTCCAGGTGTTGGACATGACTTCATGAGACGGACATTTCGGGACGGGTTTAATTCCCGGGTAAGCAACAAAAATAAAATGCAGTTTTTTCAATTTTCTAATAATAAGAAATGTTGCTCGGGATAGGATATGTGCCCGTTGGCGATAGGCTTGCCACCTATCACATTGCGGGACTTAGTGTCTTCGGCTAGTCGTGGATGTCTGGTTATGCCTCTGCCTTCCTCTTTGTGGATAAGATATTTTAATTTTTACTTTTCTTTTTCAGAATCAAATTATGTCAATTCACAAACGATGGCTGTTCACTGTAACAATAATAGTGATGGCGCTGCAGTCGCGAGGAGATGGTGGTATACGTTTACCTGATCAGCCACCTAAGGAAGAGACTGAAGGTAGAGCCCTGAACTTTGGAAATGATGACCACGGGAGATCGGTAAATACTGTTTCTTTTACGTATTTTTTCTCTAATTCTGTCTCTAGTGTATTTTTTCTTCTATGTGTAGAGTTTTGCGGCAATTCTTTTGTTGGTACTTTATACTTACCTGCTCTTTCTCGATAACTTTTTATTTCCATGTTATATTTTGGGAGATTAGGTATCTTGAATACTTATTTACCTACACATGAGACTTAACATTCCTCAGGTCAAAATGCATCTTCGTCACACATGGAGTGTTATCTGTGTATTTCTTAGAAGTAGTGTCCGGTTTAAAATACTCAAAAAAATAACCTAATTTCAGCCTCAAGCCCAAGGCCGCGGTTTGTTAGACTGGATTGGTTTGGGAGAAGACCAAGACCCATACATCCAACAATCCACTCAACAATGTTTAAATGGTGACTTGGCTGACTGTTTCAAGGCCCAAGCTCTGAGATCATTCGATGACTTTTTCGATAAACAAGCATACCAGTAAGTAAATTCTAAACTTCTATTATTTTTACAGTTGTTTTTGAATAAATTAAAAATTCATTATGAAAACACTTATGGAATTATTATAATTAGACATTTGACGACAGGCGTGGACGTTTTCCAATTATGCTTTTTGAAAGTCAATCCTCGAATTCATGCTTTTCGAGATATTTGGAAATAGTTTTAATCCAAATAAATATGAAATTTAACAAACAACATCTTGTAGACTAATTTAATTGCTCTTAAATTACCACAAACTTAAACACGCAAACAATCCTATTTGTATAACTTACTGTATGGTACTGAATTTAGATCCTACACATTAATTAACATTTATTAATAATTTCCAGATTATCAGAGAATGCAATATTAAGAAGGGTGGAGGCACAGGCAAGAGCTCTGACCAGGGAACCCCCCCAACTGAACTCCCAGCCCCGCAGCGAGGACAGCGATTGGGAAGCTTTAGTCAAATATGGAATGCGAAAAGTGGAAAGGTAAATTCGAATGAGCTTATTCAAAATATGTAATGGACATGACTTAGGTTAAGCCTTTAGGTATTGCTGCCTTATTTTGACATGTATCTAAGTTAGTAGTAATCCTAACCCCACAGTCTGAACTCTTTTCCCCCGTTTTGGTCCGGGCTCTTTTGCAGAATAGACCATCTGCCTTTCTTGCCAGGCAGCTCGTAAAAGGCGAGCATAGGCTTATCATCACTAACACCGTGACATCTGACTAGGTGGTAGAGTTTCGCAGCGACTCGCTCGGATTGGTACCACCGCCTTACCTATTCCTGCCGCCATAACGTCATGACGTGTTCCGGTTCGGAGGGTAAGGTAGCCGGTTAACTTACTTTTGCTCGAGGCCTAACATCCTGAAAACCATTACCACCATTACCACCTTTGGTGTCTCTAGGCGGCGTAAATTTCTTACCATCAGGAAATTCGTCTGCTTGTTTGCCTCCCTATAACCTAAAAAAAAAACTCTCCAATTGAGATTTGCTGAACAAAGCTGTGGCAAATATTAAATTGTTATACATATTTACACTTTTTAATGTAATCGCTGCTTGTACTATGGTAAATTACAGTTGATTGCTAAAAAACTGTTCTATACATTATTTGATCCAATACAACCTCTATATTCTTTAAGAGTTTATTTAATTAACTGGTGGCTGTCAAGTCAAGTTTTTTTAACTCTTGTTGGTACTCTTGGTAGTACTTCAATTATTTTTTTATTGAATCAAGCGTAACTTTGCTGAAATCCATCACAACATAATATGTAAAATAAGCCTTTATTTTGCTTATTCCGCGTAAGCAGTGTTACTGTTGTGTCAAGAAATTTTCCAATTGACAAAGAATGTGACATGCATACTTATCATTCCCACCGCCCACTACCGCGAATTAAGTAAGAGCTCGAGAAACAATATAAGTTTTTACGTCTTTCTCATGTGACAACCCTACCGAGCTACTTTGTTCGTGTTCTGGTTGCGGTAGTAGGCGGTTGGAATGTTAGTTATGCTTGTCACATCCTGTAACATTTGAAAGACTTCTCGCGACAACAGTTACACTGCTTACGCGGAATTAGCAAAATAAAGGCTTATTTTACATTTGACGTAAGTAAACAGCTGTATATTTTCCGTCATGACTAACAAGAGCACTTACAAATAATTGCTGTAGGTCACGGCAATATTACCCAATTAGTTATTTGTACATTAAATACCTACACTTGTTTTTAATACTAATTAAATATGTTTATACTTTTTTATAATGTAACTTCAGTAATTAGACTAGTTGTAATTAAGCATTAATTTGAAAAAAAAAGCCTTTTTAGTATTGAATGTCAATATTCATTTTATGTGTAGATAAAATGTCGTCACTCCAAATTTACTCACAATTATCTGCTATTTATGTCTGTTTATGTTTTGATTAGTAAAAAAATATAAATATAAAAACAGATTTCTAACGACGATGGTCTTTTGACTAAGCCGTCAGTGGTCCAGGCGACAAACTAAGAAACTTACGCACCATGCCGCATAGGGACGGCAGTCCCCAGTAGGTACTACTGCCTTTTGAATGTGATCCCGAATCCAGGAATATAATATAACAATGGGTGAAACTCTTTGCTGGGAGACCGTTCACAGCATAGATTTAGTAACTAAATCTATAAAAAAATTAAAAAAAAAGTATCTTCACGCCCATATCACCGAAGAGGTAGGCTGAGGCACAACCAAGGCACCCACGACTAGCCGAAGATACTAAGTCCCACAATGTGATAGGTGGCAAGCCTATCGCCAACCGGGCACATATCCTATCCCGACCAATATTTTTTTTACTAGAAAATTGGAAAAAACCCAATTTTCGTTTGTTGCCCGACCCGGGATTCGAATCCAGGACCTCTTGCAGTCAAGTCCAACAACTGAACCGCTAGACCACAGAGGCGATCTATGGTTCTAAATCTATGGTTTACAGATACGACCACAGACAATTATTATTGTTGATTCAACATCCCACATGTCGTTATCTAAGTCTAGATATTTTGACAATTTGTCATGTTAAGCTTTCCCAACTTTATTATTGCTATTATTAACTCTTATAAATAACAGAAAAAACTTAAGCTTAGTACAACAAAAGAACAAAGGCGAGCTTATCTTTAATGAAAGTAATTTACTCTAGCTAGCCCGTTAAAGGAAAATAATAAATGAAATAAGCAAGTCTGGTGTATAAAAATAAACTGCATAATATTATGTTTACTATTTGCATACTTAAATAAATATTTTTTTACGTATACATAAAAAAGAATACATACTTACACATACGCAAAAGAAGTTTCTTAAACAACCGCAAAGAAATATTTTTTGACTGTTTTCTTAAAGAAATTATGGATTAAAATTCTACAATTTCACTATTCAAGGAACTAGGAAGAGGAAGCAAAACCAGTATTCTTATACTCGTATATTACTAAAAAACAGACTTCAGACGCAAACACACGACGGGAATGGAAATTTGAAATATTTAAGTTATTCTTGGGTAATATTATATAAAATAGCACAAAAATAATATACCTTTTCATCTATAATATTTATAAATTATAATAAAGTTTATTTTTATTTTTTTTAATGTTTTTTTGAAAATTTTATCATAAATATTCTTCACTCCACCCTTACTTCTACTTAAGGAAAAAATAATTCAATAGACACATGACTGTAGTTTAAGGTTCCATCAGCTATCTCTATTTCATAGCGTTCTTCTAATAAATGCAAATGTATTAAAGTATTCCTGAGTAAAGTCTGAAACTCCATCATATATAGGAAAAGTTGGTTTTATAGCTCAGGAGCTGGGAGCGCTGACTAATTTTTATTTAATTCTTTACAACTATGGACAGCATTTTTAAGGCAGATTATGCCTTACATGTCAATAAAATTGTGTACTGTATTAAGAAAAAGCCATAATCTTAGAATACTTTTCTTTGAAGTCAGGTTATGAATTTCAAAAGTAGTGACATTGCAAAAAAATATTATCAGCTTTATATTAGCCCCTCATTGAGCTATTATTTTAGTAATATAGTAATTATCAACCTTTAAATTAATTTAAAAATATCACATCTTAATAGTATACAACATATTATAATAGGATTTCAGATTATCTAGCAAATCATATCGGTTCAGCACTCTGTCAAAGTTATAATTATTGTTATATTCCTTTATTTTACGACAAAATTTGAAGAAAAGATAAGGGTGCTTTGCTTGTATTGCATATGTATTAAACTACTTTTGTAGACAACTCTTTGACTATAAAGACATTAACACCCAAGTTCTCCGGATAGTTGAACGTCTAAGCTTTCTGTGAATCTTTGATGCTGGTAGCTGACGAGAACTTTAAAATTGGATAGATCATAGCACAGAGCTTTACTTTTGAAGATTTCCAATACTTGGAAGAATATAATTCTAATTCTAATACATTTTCTATTTAAATATATTTTTACTACTTTCTTACCAAGCAACCCATCAGCGGCAAACGTATTTTCTTTTGTCACTAACTAATCCAGATTAGTAATACCCTCTGTTTTTCCTTGAAACAAAAGTTTACGTGCTTCCTATTCAATGTTTTTATTTCAATTAGTAGCAATGCCACTTTCATACTATTTCTAATTAATTAAATTTCATTGTTCATTAAGTAATTTTTTTCAGCGTTTAGTCGGTCAATATTTTTAAAATTCTGAATTCATTTAGTTTTCGAATTAGCACAAGCAAAAAAATGTTAACTTATTGTTTAAAAACTGGTTATCTTGTTCCAGGTTCTTAAGGTCAACAGCCCTTGAATTCGAGTTGGATGATGATGTCACTTCTAATGGCATATTATCTCCAAGAGTCCTGGATGACCTGGCTGACGATGTCGACATTATTGAAGACAAGAGAGCTCCATTCCGTAAGTGGTCTTAAATTTCTTAAATAATTTAATAGAAATACTAATTCGCCAAAGTATGTTTTATTTTCTTTATTTACATGGTGTGTGCATAGCTCGCAATACGATGCGTAGAAACAGAAAAACAAACTTGTTGCCGTATTATTCGTCATTTAACTTAGGCATTGGACAGTGAGCTAAATAGAAATAATACAGCTTGACATAGCATATCACTGAATATTAAATGCTACAAACACACATAAACATCCGCGAAACTAAATGTACTTTGATATAAGCTTAGAAATGATTAATAAATTCATTCTATTAGTAATAAGAACGCGAACGAACCATTTATATCCTCGGATTCGTAAGCGGCGTGTATTTCTTATCTTCAGGATATCCGTCTTTTTATTTGCTTTGCGTTAAGATAGTACAGTTCACAAAATGAAGTTTCGTTATGTAATTTAAATTACTAAATTTAACACAGAAATCTTATATATATAAAAATCTTGTGTCACGATGTATGTTGCCAATAAACTCCAAAACTACTGAACCGATTTTGATAAAATTTCTCATATGTCTGTAGTTTGGTCCATCTTAAAAGATAGGATAGTTTTTATCCGGATGTTGGCGGGACGAAGTTCGCTGGGGCAGCTAGTAATTATATAAAATATAAAAATAACTAAATCCCGCAATTTATAACAGACTAGCTGCCCGCCTCTGGTCAGCACAGGTATAAAATATAACTTTCTCTTAAATCACTTTATTTATTAAAAAACCGCATCAAAATCCCTTGCGTAGTTTTAAAGATTTAGCATACAAAGAGACATGGGGACATAGGGACAGAGGAAGCGACTTTGTTTTATACTATATAGTAATGATGATGATGCATAAATTTATTTAAGTACTTAAAAGTGTACGCTACTGTTTGATGTTTATCAAGAATTAAATTAAATTTTTTTAAAAGCATTAAATTCAACATTAAATATTTTTGTATTTACAATTGGAAATCGATAAACTTTCGTCTTTACGCCAATCTGTCTGACTGTATCCCAAACCGAATTTAATGCAATAATTTTAACCCTATTTAGAAGATGGTATTCTATGCTCTTAAGAAGGATTCATCCTACTTCAAAATGGGTTCCCACAAGAGAGTAGTAAAAGTCAAAATTTAAATTCATTATTCATTCATTTATTCATTATTCATTCATTTATTCATTAATGCGTAGTCTAATTTCATTTGAACTGGAAATCCTTAATGTAAAGCATTATTTGCACGTGTTTACAAGTTATCCTAAAGTATCTTCACGACCATATCCCCGAAGACGTAAGCAGATGCACAACCAGGGCACCCACGACTAGCCGAAGGCACTAAGTCCCACAATGTGATAGGTGGCTAGCCTATCGCCAACCGGGTACATATCCAATCCCGAGCAACATTATTTTTTCATTTAGAAAATGTGAAAAACCAAATTTTCTTTTTGTTGCCCGATACGGAATTCGATCCCGAGACCTCATGCAGTCAAAACTGTGACATAACACAAGTTATCCTACACATCTACAAGTACAGGTAGTACCTACAAGGCAGATAGGTTTAAGACCTGGTTGCTGAGGAGATTGTTTTGCCGTTTCTTTTCCTGTCTGGCTAGGTTTGGAAACGGTCGTTGTATATAGGGTTAAATTTTATTATAGTATTAAATGTTCGGTAGAATTAAACTGGTTATAAATAATTCGATAAGAAGTTAAACTATGTGTAATTTAATAATTTTTTTTCATAAATATTAAAATGTTCGTACACCAAAATTTGGTGGAATATATTGATATACTTAAATATTCTTGTAACATCTCATTTACACACATATTCCGCAAATAAATTTATTTTCATTGTTTCTTAAATCCTATGTAAGCTAAGCAAGGGTATTGAAGGCCAAGTAAACAAAGTTCGCTGGGTCGATTAGTACTATAACAAAATTGAAATAATAAAATGCAATTGCAAGTATCTTTAAGTTTGTTGTTTTAACATTTAGATTCCCTTCCAGCAGGCCGCCACAAGCTAAAGAAGCTTATCATTCCCATGCTGTTGATTTTGAAGCTGCTCAAAGTGAAGTTGTTACTCTTCTTGCCACTCATCCTTGGTCTAGCCAGCTTTAAGAAGTTCCTCGGTTTTATGGCTCTAATAGTACCAGGTAATTTAGCACAAATAAGTAATAATAATTGATGATAAAATATTTTTACTTCCTTATTCCTGTAAGTGGTTGTAAGTTTGAGTCGCTAACGAGGCATTTGACTAATCCCGGGAAACGTTGTTTTAATTACAAAATTAAAAAATAGATTGTGAGATACCCGACCCGGAAATCGAACCCTCCTACTGTAAAGGAACTCTAGACCACTAGACCACAGAATCTATTGGGCGATTAGGAAATTGGTTATACTTACATTGTTTTTCATCATCAACGTCTTTGAAACTAATTTAATATTAGGACGAGGATCTCAAATAGCTTATACTTTAAAAAAACCTCAGAACGTTTTCCTACGGGTAGGTATATAAGCCAATGCTTGTGTTTATTTCGTTATTTCAAAGTTATACTTCTTGTTTGGTCCTATTTATATCGGACCGAGATCTGAGGAGTGGTTTTGAAATTATATTTATGGATATAAATATCTTATGGGGTATGCAGACGCATCACCAAGGCACCCACGACTAGCCTAAGAGACTAAGTCCCACAATGAGATAACTGGCAAGTCTATCGCCAATTGGGCACACGTCCAATTCCGAGAATTTTTTTTTGTTAGAAAGTTGGAAAAACCGTCTTTCCATAGTTCATTCCATTTCCCTTCTCCATCTTATTGCTTCTCGATCCGGGAATCGAAGCCGGGACCTCATGAAGTCAAGTCCAACATCTGGGACGCTAGACCACGCTAGAGCAGTGACTTTCCCAAGTTTGAAAATTGGAAGTCGGTTCTTTCCCTAATTGATTTTCTGTTTTTAGGTGTCATCGGATATTTTAAGTTCTGCAAGCCAAACACATCACCATTCTCTCAAAGCCATTACTCTGGACCTCAATACACACCAGCTGGCATCGGATTAGGACCTTATCGGGAACCACAATCATCGTATGGACACTACAATAACTATCCTGTAAGTTTATTTAACATCCTGATTTTTATCAATCAATCAAACAATCGGGATATATTTCTGTAATTTAAAGAAAAATGTAGTCAGATACCGACAATTTCATTTATTTCTTATTTTTTGGGAATTCTATGGGTAAATTTTATTGTACTGTAAATGAAACTAAATATCCTGCAACTTAATTTCAATTTAATCTAATAATTTAACTTTGCATCGTCGGCACTTGATACAACATGTTATTCCACGGGCCTGATGTGGAATGGTTTAAATTCAATTATAGTTTAAAAATGTTTTGTGATAAATAATGAAACTTGTTGTAAATGTAAATAATTTGCTAAGTTAAAGTGCATGTAATTAAATAATACATTTTTTTGGAAAAATATCAAAATATTTACAGACCAAAATGTGATAGAATATGTTGATGTACTTAAATATTTTTGTAACATATTATTAACACACGTATTCTGCAAATAAATAAATTTCATTTCATTTAATAATTATATTAATAAGTTATGATAACAGTTTTGGCATAATTATTATCGTAACACTTCGAACTAATATTTTATAATTATTCAAAGATCGCCTCTGTGGTTCTTGTGCCACATTGTGGGACTTAGTATCTTCGGCTAGGCTGGTTGTGCCTTTGCCTACCTCTTCGCGGATATGGGCGTGAAGATACTTTTTTTTCAAGGTTCTACCGAAATTTATTAAACTCAATTTTCACGCTCGTTAATATGTGTACTATTTTATTGACTGTCCTCGAAATGTTTGTGTTTCTAGTTCGTATTTTGGTTTACTAATTAGAAATAAAAAACCAATATTGAGACAGAACAAACATTTTATGACGACTCATTGAAATTTTTGATCCATGTTTGGGTAATTATGAAGTGAAAACTTCTTAAGCGGCGTTGTGCACTTTTGGAATGGGTAAAAACTTCTAAACTCGCGTCAGATCGTCAGAACGTAAGACGGCGCTCTGCGCATGCGCGAATAAGACGGTGCGAGATCAAATAAAACGGAGATTCGTTGCTGTTTTTGTATTGCTAAGATATTTCCGAAGACTATAGTGTATATACCTACCATCACATTCTCACAGATAGCAGATAAGATACGTATAATATCAACAGACATTGCTCTATTTGTTCCATCTTGAAAATAATCTTTATTTGTAGACTAGTAACGTTCGATGTACAGATAATATGCGTCTTAGTCGTCACGTGGTCTTACTTTAACGAGTTTTTGTCAAGCCAAGCAATGGGTAAAAAAAATTGTGCATAAATGATAGTACTTTCGTACTGATTTCGTACTTTAAAGCAATTCGTACAAAATAATTCCCTAACCATTCCAAAATATCAAAATTGCACAACATAAATATTTAAGTTTTCACTTCTCCCGGCACTCCCGGAGTGCAACCCGTCGTTTTTTTAATTTAATATTTACCAATTCTGAGTTTTGTTTTATTCGACGATCGAAAAGAGATTTTCGCAATAGTTGTAAAATTAAGGCTAAACTTTTCAAAAAGAGAATCTCTAGCATACTGTTTACTTACATACACACTTAATATCTTTACTTCAAGTCCCTTACAGGCTAGGCAGAGAGTACCAAGTGCCAGATATATTTTTTTTTAATAAAATGTATTAAAACATTTAGCAGCAACAAGGAGAAAGCAATAATAATCGGACTGAAAAATTCGTTCTTATTTGTTTCAGCATAAATACGGCTCTGGTGGTATCGCTTTCAGAGAAAATGAAGGCAGCCCGCAGGACATCGCTTACCAAGGGTGGCCAGAATATAGAAACAAGAAAGAAAATGATGAAATTAAAGCTGAAGCGCCCTGAGTATCAACAAAACGTATAAGGAATTTTACAGTGATTCCGTAAAATCGTAATAATTTAATAGTTAAAGACGTTACTGGTTTATATAAACAGTGTAAATTCAGAGTTTTTTTGTGGACTTTAAGTTACTGTCGTAAGACATTATCGTATAGATTAAGATTTAAAAATCATAGCTGATAAAAGTTATCAAAACATGAAATTTCATTAACGCACTACTTTTTGTTACATTGTCTTACTTAAATTTAAAAAAAAAACTCCGAAAGAAAGAGAAAAAAGAATGAAACTAATTAAGTCACATATTATATTAAAATAAATTGTAAATAAATAAAAAATGATACAATGAATACAATGAATTGTATGATACTTAGCAGCTAGTTTTAAACTACGACATGGAATTTGTATGCTTTAACTTTGCAAGTTCATTTTGTAATTTATTCGTAAAATCAAAGTTTGGTTTAATTGTGTATACTTTATAAGTGTAAAGTAAGTAGAATCTATCTGTAACTTAAGATCTCGTTTTTATTATTAGCGAGACATAACTATGGATAAGTGGTATTTAAAAAGTTTTTTAATGTACTTACTGTTAATACATGACTTGAAGAATTGTAGAATTTCTTTAAAACGAATATTTTTTTTACATTTCTAAATTTTGGTTATTTGTGGCATATGTATTTGGTTTTAAATTTGTGAATAGAATATTTAGCAGTGATAGATCTAATTCTATTTGTTATATTTTAGTTGTGAAAATTAAATATTTTAATTAAATAAAATAAAACAATATTTTTTAATTTTATTTTATTTGGTTTTTTTTTTAATTTTAGTTATCACAAACGCTGAAAAAACTGACCAACATAAATCCAGTTCAATTATCAAAACCATAAAATCCATACTACAGAATAAATAACTTTAATACAGTGTTTATATTAAAGTGTTTTTAATTATTTGTTTGTTTTTCTTGGAAGTCGCAAAAGAGCAATTCCATTTTTATGTATTGTATTGTGTTCGTATAGATTGACATTGATTACCTTTTGAGTGTGACATAGGTTACTTTTTACTTTTCGAGAGCTAAATGACTTGAACATTCCGAAAATATCCATTTGTATAGGTTAGGATCATAAAAAAAATTTAGAATTTTAACCAGTACGAATGCAGTTGAAATAATTTTATTAAATCGTAATTACTACTTAACAAAATGACCTTACTTACATTACTTTATATTATGAAGATTTGAAGCAGTAACTAATTATAGCAGTAACCAAAACAATATAAATGAAAAGAAAATTAAAGTAATATGGTCTTTTCTGGAACTAAAATAATAATACAACGAGTTTCAAATGTTTATTTAAACTTATCATAACACAACTCTACCAAATTGGTTTCACGTGAGCCTTAACAATATTGTAATCATTTTCTCCACTTAAAAATTCTATTTCATCCAAATCTTGTAAAATATACAAGTCGCGGTCAACATCTCTCTTATTTCTATGATTATTTTTGGATTGCAATGAGTGGAATGGCATCGGATTTCTAGCTAGCTTTGTTTTTCGGAATTTCCTCTTACGATTACGTTGCGTTGTTAGTTCTTCAGCACTTTCTGTATATAATTTTTCTTTTATTCTTTCATATCGTTCTGTTTGTTGTGTTGGGGCGCGTGTTGCTGCATTCACGTAAATTCTTCTAGTTTTACTTCTTCCTTTCTTTATGATTTTCTGTATCGTCCTCTTTTGAGATTTCTTTTGTGGCTTTTTGTTGTGTGTTTGATTTTCGTAGAAGTTTTTCGGCACCCGTAATATGTTTTCTTCATTTTCCATATATGTCAGATTTTCTGTGTTCTGTGAAACAGTGAAATAGTGTTTTTTTGTTATTTAAAAATATATCAGCCTATTGTTGAAGGATCCAATATCTCAATTCATTTACTAAATACAGTTTTTACATAAAATTATCAAGCACCTAGTTACACAGGGCTTATAATCTACATATTCCGAAGTATTGATTACATGCAAATTATTGCGACTTTAGAAATGTTATCTGAAAACTATAATAGTGAGCACCAAATATGACCTACCCCTTTTTTATTTTTACTGAAGATTATAGCCTGAAATATTCGTTAGAGTTTGGTAAAGTTTTTGTAAATAATTTTTGTTTTCGGGTTTTCCCCCGTGTTGGTCCGGGCTCCTTTGCAGAATAGACCATCTGCCTTTCTGGCCAGGCAGCTCGTAAAAGGCGAGCATAGGCTTATCATCACTAACACCGTGACATCTGACTAGGTGGTAGAGTTGTGCAGCGACTCGCCCGGTTTGGTACCACCGCCTTACCTATTCCTGCCGCCATAACGTCACGACGTGTTCCGGTCCGGAGGGTAAGGTAGCCGGTGAACTTACTTTTGCTCGAGGTCTAACATCCTGACCTCAGGTTGGCAACGCACCATTACCATCTTTGGTGTCTCTAGGCGGCGTGAATTTCTTACCATCAGGAAATCCGTCTGCTTGTTTGCCTTCCTATAACATAAAAAAAAAGATATTCCAAATTTTATTATCAAATACAATACATGACTTCGATTTAAGAGAAATATACTTTAATCACGAAAAACTTAATCAGGATTGATTAGCTGGTTGTAAAAACAGACAAACAAGCGTTCCAAAAACAAATTTCCCCCTAAAAAGCGTCACAGCCACCCAGCTCAATATACTTCCTGGAATTATTTTAAAGCATACAGCTCTTTTATGACTTTATAATACGATCATAATATTTTTCAAAGTTGGGTTTCAGTTTGGAGAAGTTTTATTACACCAGCGCAGTCAACCAGATAATACGGTAGCGTCGTTGTTTGTCTTCCGTAACCATATAAATGTATTAAAAAAGAAAGACAATAAAATTTACTTACTCGATCATTTTTGAACAGGTAATGTGGTATTTGATTCCTACCGATGATTTTAATGCCTTTTTCATCTTTATATACCGATTTGTCCTGTAATATAGCAGTTAATTGTTAATTTTTTTTTCTTTATGTGAGATAGGATTGCGCAGTTAGCATATAATTATTGATATTTTATTCAAGTAAGTTAAGTAATTTGTCGAGGAAGGGTATTCACCGCTTTACATTTATCTGCCACCGTAAAGGCAGAGTCATATTCCGGAACGAAGAGTAGTGTAGCAGGTAAACTTTCACAATAGGCCAAACATATTAGCCACATGAAAGTGGCGTCCCCATAATATCAATGTAATATGTAGGCCACAGTTGTCTCTTCCCATCAGGGCGATGGATTGCTACGCAGCACCTTGTCTAGATTGGTTGGTACCGTTGGTAAGATATTTTATAGCAAGTAAACCGACTACCCCATCCTCCAGATCGAAACACGTCATTGTCGAGTACCAACATTATGTCCACGGTAATATATAGTAGTCTAAATCGGCCCTGTTTTTGAAATAAATACCTATAACCGAGCGGTGCGCAAACACGCGATAGGGCTAAAATTTAGCCCTATTGCGTGTTTAATGTCTTCAGTGTCACAACTACGTCTGCGTCTTTGAATTTTGTTATAGTGAATATCGTATTTTTAATAAATGAAATCGTTTAATGCTTTGCACATGTTCAATGAAAATGCACGTGGAGTTTTTGAATATCAAATTTCATAAAAACATTCCAAGTGAAGCTCAAAACAGCACAATACTCATCTATCATACTATAAGTTTATCATATTTGTTTTCCAAGTTAAGTAAATACTTTGCCTACTTAAACAAAGGTGCTATGACAATATTAATGGCAGGCAGCGTTGCTTCTGCTCAGCTTTAGAATCTTTAATGGATTTTATCCTTCCTTGAACCTCCCTCTCTTGTGTCTACGAGGCGTACGATTCCATGAGTATTAAAATGTCTCCTAACGCAAGTTTTGAATAAAATTTTAATTCTGTACGTTAGGGACCTAATCCATCTCTATTTCTTTTATTATATCTATGAATTCACCTTCAAACAGGATACAAATATGTATATTTGTCTTGCTCATTCATAAAGAACTTTACAAGTTAGAGCCACCCGCAAGGAGTGAAACAACGGGATTTTAGTCCACACATAATACGAAAGTACTGCAAGAGATATTATAGATCTCGTAATGCAACGAGAGAACTTTGAGTATTGAGTAATAATGCGTATTACTGTATTCTACTGTACTGTACTGTATTGTCTACTACGATGACATTAATTTAAAAAGGAAGTCATTTTTTTAAATTTTAATGCTTTTAGATTATTTATATCACATAAAGCTTACTTCGTGTACATAAAACTGATTACCTGAGCCGATTCGGATACAGCCAACAATCCGGACATAAAATTAAAAATAATTATGAGAAGAAACATAACGCACCAAGAACCAATGCGACTACTAAAATTTAGTTTACAATTACAAACTTTTCTTAACGACTTCATTGTTATACAGTTGAAACCATAACACTATTGTTCACTAAACTCAAGATGTGTTTCCAACTGTTAGCTTACAAAAGGAAACATTGAGGGCTTTTTGTGGAAATATCGAATAAAGAATAAGTAGTTACAACAAAAATTGGATTCTGATTGGTAAATTTTTGTTTCTGGTGCCTTAGCGTCAGTACTCATCGTTGTTGTATTCCGATTTGTTAGGTTATCGGTAAACTTCCGCAAGAGGCTTAGCATCATAGCCTTGTATTATCAGCACATCATTATTGACCACCTCGTTGGTCGAGTGGCTAGCGTACACGCGTAGCTACATAGAACAAACGCAAAGCTCGGGATCGATTCCCGACGGAAGCAAGTATTTGCGTGATGAACATTTAGTTGTTTATATTTCAGGTATTCATATTTTCATTCAATTTATTCAGGTATTTCTATGTATTAGAATCGTTGATTAACACCCATAATACAGGCGTATAATTTGCTTATTTTGGGGTTAGATTCAATTTGTGTGAAACGTTCAGGGTTTTTTATTTATTTATTATCTTTGATATTCTGTAAGCAACCTGTATTTTCTAAAAAAAAATCCGCTTAATACACTACGCTCTTTTTTACAGATGTTCCTGGAAGATAAACCCATTTATGAATACGCTTTGAGTTTAGCATATTTGTTAAAATAAAACGCTTTCGAAAATTACCTAAATCATAATTGGCTTGAAAAATTGTATCTAGTACTAACAATTATTGTTTAAAATTAAACGAGACCATTTTGACAAATAGTTACAAAAAAAATATTTAAAATAAAATGAAAGAAATATTAAAAATTTCAGTACTTCTATTCGTCACTAATGAAATATATTTAGAAAAAACTTTTAAGAACCTGGTAAGTAACATTAAATTAGTCCACTAAACAGTCTGTTTATTAACCACAAACAAGAATGTACTACCTACATACTACCTACCTATACAGCGCTGGTTAAAGCTTATGATCGTACCGTGTAAGCACAAATAACGTCTCTCTAAAATCAATTATTGCGTACTAGCTATTTTTGAAATACGATGTATGTCGTCATAATTAAAATAAAAATAGTTTCAGTTAATTTTTAATTGAGAATTTATATAAACGACCAAATTTAATGACTGGTCGACCGTGCGAACTTCGTACCTACAGCTTGACATTGATCCTGACAGACTAGGAAAAGTTATAATTTTCCTATTTTCCTTGCAAATTTCTTAGTTTTATCTACATAATATGAAGCTATCAATATCTCGACAACATCTAATACAACAAAACTTTCTGCAAATTTACTGCGCAAACCTTACGTTAATAATTTTAAACAAAAAAATTAATATAACTAATAAGATTTAAGCAAGAGTTGTATAGCCACATGCCACATTACATAATTCGGGAAATTCCAGTGCCTTGTACTACAAAGAATAAATAATTTGGTAACCTTTCGTGAGAGAATAAAAGAGTTTTCCGAGAAAGAGTGGGATTGAACGAAAGTTTTGATTTAAAAATGAGTAAGGAACATAATATATGACAGATTGAAGTTTAACAGATATACAATAGGGATTTGAATGGGTGTAGGTACCCGTGAAGACCTAGGTTAATATTTCACGGTGAAATTGATCATATTTTATTCTCCGAAACCGGCGTGTTTTGTATAAAAAGAGTTATGAATGTGGAGGAAGCTAGGCAATTCTGCAAGGATCGTTATATTTGGCAACCCCCATACGGGACTTGGTGTCTGTGCCTTCGCCAAGACGAGCAAAAGCGAATCGCACTACCTTACTCCCTGTTCTCGAAGCGTTTGGCCGTATTTTTGAAACATTAAAACTTGTGTTTTGGAATTAGATATACTAGGTACCCCTGGGTATTGGGTAGGTAGATTTAAGACAAGTATTAGCACACAAACAACAACAAAAATTGAAACGTATAACTAACCCCGCACTACTTCAAATATTAGGAGGCCAAAATTTGTATGAAACTTCGTTGTTCGTTTGAACCCTCATAGCTTGGGTTTGAATTAAGAGTAGGTATATCAAAAAAAATTCTCAGAACGTAATAATATATACTTATCAAAATATAAATATACTTATCAAACATTTAAAGTTTCAATTACGAAGTTCTTATACTTAAGATGCTTTAGAAACATCAATTTCATTCTGACCTACTCACTGAAAACATCACATTCATAGGGTACTTCTCTTGACAAATTTTGATAAAAGTTTACAGTACTTTTAAAAAGGAGACTTTGTAAATTAAGAGTAGCTGCATTTACGAATGTGTAAATTTTAACGGTACTACTTGAAATCCCAGAAACCTGAAGTTTTTTATTAGTACACAAAAAAATTAAAACTTTGAACTTTTATCCGCTTAAGTCATAAACATGAGGTTGTGAGTACGTCAGTTTGAACACGAAAAACAGATGGCATTATGCATTCATTTAGATGTGCTGTCGAATGGTTAATTTTTAGGAAAAATGTTTTTGCCCATAATGATGTTAAACAAATTTTTACATAAAGAAAGAAATGAAATCCAACTAAAAGATGTTTCATGTAATATGTCGCCAAGACAAAGGGTATTTTGCTTTTTTGGCTCGCATTATCATATATAGCTATTAGATGTAGAGCCAAGACTCTAACTCTACACATTCTAACTTCACAAACCTTAACCTCATACACTTTACACCTTATTCAAAATATTACAAGAATTTCTTCACTACAACAACTACTGTATAGCAGATAAGTAAAGACCAAAAAACATATTTTAACCGACTCGAAAAAAAGGAGTTTCTCAATTCGACTGTGTTTATTTTTGTGTATGTTTATTACGTGATTACTCGGTCAATAGCTAACCGATTTTGACAGTTCCTTTTTAGAAAGATAGGTCATGATTATGAGATTCCATATTAATTAAACATGTAGTCCAGAGGTCCCCAAACGTATTTCATAGGACGCTCACCTTGAAAATCAGTTATTTTATATCGTCGCCCACCCCTTTGTTTTCTTGCCAGAAACCTCAATAACATATTTGTTTCACCTGGAGCTTAAAAAATCCCCCCGTGTTGGTCCGGGCTCCTTTGTAGAATAGACCATCTGCCTTCCTGCCAGGCAGCTCGTAAAAGGCGAGCATAGGCTCATCGTCACTAACACCGTGACATCTTACTAGGTGGTAGAGTCTCGCAGCGACTCGCCCGGATTGGTACCACCGCCTTACCTATTCCTGCCGCCATAACGTCAATGCCTGCTGTTGACGTGTTCCGGTTGGAGGGTAAGGTAGCCGGTAAACTGACTTTTACTCGATACCTTACATCCCGGCCTCAGGTTGGCAACGCACCATTTTGGTGTCTCTAGGCGACGTGAATTTCTTACCATCAGGAAATCCGTCTGCTTGTTTGCCTTCCAATATTATAAAAAAAAAATACTAGGTTTCCTTACAGCCTCCCTCTAGGCTTCGCCCACAAGGGGACGTCATCGCTCACCTTAAGAAAGTCTGATCTAGGCGGTCACGATCCGACTAGAGTTTTTAAGTTATACTCACTTATGCATACATTTAATGGATCACTAAGTGTATCCGTGTTGGTTCGGATTCGATAAGTAAAATAAGCCTTTCTACTAGCCAACTCATTAAAACGACCACCCAATAAAATATTGATTATGGTAAAATGTAGTACCGCAACCTGTCCCATTAAGGATCCACCTCCAGTAGTGACTCGGTTATGTTCCGGTATGGAGGGTAGCCGGAAGAGTTGCATAATGGGATTCAAATGCCTCATGGCAGCGACGCACCTGTAATATGCATGGTGTGCTTGTTCGCTGACCTTTAACATGAAAAATAAATATAGACTTTGTAACTCGAATAAAAAGTTTTACTTCCCTCTGATTGGTACCTAATCTTTTGTACTTTATAATTCGAATTTTAAAAATCAGACTTCGAATGTGAAAATTTATAATTTACATTTCTTAGAATTAAAAAAATCATAGCAATAAAATAACAAAAGTTTTCAAACCTGTTGTTTGTGCCCTGGAACATATATAGTATTTGAATACACTCGCTGAAATTTTAACAATCAATAACATCGCTGTACCTAAATATTTGTTTTGCTGACAAGTAAAAAAATACATCTACCTGTGGGTAAAGTTTCGACTTTAATATGTTCAAGTCGAAACTTTTTATATCGAAATTTTAACTTTTTTTGGATTATTTTCAAGTTGACTACTTGTTTACTGTTACAGCGTTTACCTTGACACACGAGATTTGTTTGTAATAATACTATCTAATAAATAAAAATATCCTGGGCAACTTACACAAAAAAGAAAAGCGAAAAGTAAGCAAATTATTTGCTTATATCATGTGTTAGGCATACCAATACATAGTGTTAGGATGCCTTATGGATGGATGGATGGATGGATAATGAATAAACATACCTAAACCTAGAAGTGGACACATCTAGGTGTTTAACACATAAATGACATTGGGAATCGCAGACGAGTCTCACGACCGGCATGCTTATACGCAAACTCCTCGACCAAAGACGTGGACAATACCGTAAACAATGTGTATCAATCATGACATTATGATGTTTCTAATACGTTTTTCAGGAAATTTTTTATGATAATAATTGGTCATTCGACGACATTATTATACCCCAATCTACCTTAATGGACGAAAACGTGAGAGTAAGTACTCTACAATAACAAAATAATAGACACTTTATTTTTTTTATAAAACAACTTGTTGCCCTGGCAAACGTTGTTCTAGTATAAACTTTTATAATTTTTGTATGGCAAAATTCAACAATCACGCGGCTCGCCTGATGGTAGGAGACAACAGCATCCACACATCATCGATGTTGTAAGTATGTCGCTATCCTATCGATGGGGAGCTACGCCAATTGGCTGTACAAGTCTACCAGCTACCCTACCATCCAGGCTGAAACATAACAGATTCCCTATGATGGCATGAATAGGTAAGCCGGTGGATCCCAAAAGTTGCTTCACAGCACTCTATAACCAAAGGCATTGTTTTATTCGTTTAGCGTTATGCGTTCAGCTCTTACAAGCTACCAGAACGGACGACAGATGGTCTATACTATACAGAGGACTCAGACCAACACGGGGAATATAAGCGATGTGAAATACGCATTGTCGTTATTACCAAATATACCAATGCAAATACAAACCCGGTGATCTGATTCTTGAACTTCTACATTTTACTAGAAACAGGCTTTTCTATATTTATTAGATAATTTTTGAAGTTCTTGACGTAAATCCTAACATCTTAGTAATTAGAATAAATATTTTTGTGAGAGTTTAATACTTAAGACCCCAAATCGTGAATAAATAACAAAAACGTATTCAAATATTGAAACGTTTTCAAACATTCCAAAAGTAATGTGTTTTTTTTTATAGAAGAGGAGGCAAACGAGCAAATCGGTCACCTGATGGAAACTGATCACCTTCGCCCACGGACATCCGCAACACCAGGAGTATCACAGATGCGTTACCGACCTTTAAGAAATGAGTACGCTCTTTTCTTGAAGGTCCCTAAGTCATAATTGTTTGGGAATACCGCCCTCGGTAACTGATTCCACAAAGGTGTTATACGGGGTAAAATATGTCTTCGGAATCGCACAGTTGTAGATCGCCAAGCATCGAGATGATGATACCTTAAGCTCCGACGCGATGTCCGAAAGTAGAAATCAGTGGCTGGAATTAAACCAAACAACTTCTCAGAGCATTCCTCATGATAGATGCGGTAGAGAACACTGAGTGACCCAACATCTCTACGCAATGATAAGGAATCAAGCCGTGTTCAGTTAATCATAGCCTGCGGCATGTACAGTAAGCAAACGATTCAAAGGGGGTAATTACAGTACTTTTATAGGATCACACGGGGCTTTGATATGTGGTTAGCTTACTGTACGTGGAAAGCTTTTCGTTTTGCTATTGGCTGTGTCGTACTTGCAATTTTATTAATAATATACCTAATTGTATTTAATGACTGATTGATAAAATATTTACAGTTACCGCGACATGTAGAAATGGCAACAGAAAATGTCATCAAGCACATCTTGCAAGTTTTGAAACGTAAGTATCCAAATCGGAAGAAAAATAACAAGAGCCTTCCACTAAGAAAAAGGATCCCAAAAGTAAAGAAAAAACTAATACAGTACTTAAAGAACCTTAAGGCAAAAAGAAGCAAAAAAGTTTTACTACCTAATAGTGGGAGAAATAAATAGTCATTATAATTTTATGTTAAATAATATGCAGTTTTTACAACTATACCAAAAGCTTATTTATGCCAAAGATGATTTAGCGACCTAATTCAATTAAAATAAAAGTAATTAAAAATACAGAACGCTTTATTAAAATACCCATACCTGATTAAAAAAAGTTCAAATTTCCGCTAGATGATTTAAATCCTCAGAAGCTTAAATCAGTCGTCAATTAGAGGTCTAAATTTTATTTGTTGATAATGTTGAAAAAAGAAAAAGTTATCCCGCACAACAATTACTTAATTTTCAATTATAAATGTTCGCCTCAAAAATCGCCTATGTGGTCTAGCGGTTCAGTTGTTGGACTTGACTGCCTGAGGTTCCTGGTTTGAATCCCGGGTCGGGCAACAAAAAAATTGGGTTTTTCCAATTTTCTAAAAAAAATTTTGCGAACATGTGCCCGGTTGGTGATAGGCTTGCCACCTATCACATTGTGGGACTTAGTATCGGCTAATTATGGGTGCTCTGGTTCTGCCTCTGCCTACCTCTTCGGGGAAATGGGCGTAGATACTTATTTTTTTATGTTTATTTTAATTAAAAAAATATATAATTAAAAGTTCATATACATTCGTAATTTTAAAAATTTTATTAAAAAATACATAGGTTAGATATTATAAATAAGATAACCCACAGTCGGTGGTCTTCTGACTAAGCCGTAAATGGTCAGGTCAATAAACTGACACACTTCCTTACAATGGATGTCTTTCTTAGTACTATTATATTATTCATAGTACTATTGCCTCATGAATCTACCTTCTTACTTGGGAATAATTAGAGAACCTCTGCAAACGTTGAGTGTAATTGTTCACAATGAGACCCTTTGCGGAGGTGTCCATCGGGAGAATTATTGTCACAATTAAAATAAAATAACGATGAAAAAAAAGAAAAATGGTCACCTTCATCGGTAATCTCCGTGGAGCCACGGCTGAATGTTTCTCTTAGTGCCACGGTTATCTATACCGCTACAACTTTAGATCTGATTGTGATTTTACGGCCAATGTTAATAATATTTCTCTAAAGATGGACTTCAAGCAATCTAGATAGCTGCTTATCCGCCGGCCTATCCTATACCTAATTGCCATATTCATCCTATCCACAGATATGTTATTGGCAAGCGATATAATAAAAATGGGTCAAAATATCAATTTTGGACAGTAAGTTTTGGATTAGGATTGATTATTAATATTGGCCGTTAGAAAATACTTAGGCATTCGGTAGGTAGATCGGTCGGTAGACTCTACCATAAACACAGACAGAAAAGTAGATCAAACGCAATAATTAAGATCACTGCCTTCATTACTTCAGAGCTTACAATATTCATGTTCCAATTCTAGAAGCTAATGATCTCACGAATAACATTTTTGATGTTTATAGACATCGCATATTTCTTACTTATCGTAAAACTGTGTCTAATACCTAATCCTCCTATAACACAAAGACATCAAGTTTAACATAGACTAGCAGTTTAGCCAGTAAGCGATGGGTAATATTTTTTCCAATCTGAGCGCATTGCTAGATAAGAGGATTCCAATATTATATTTATACAAAAGCATCCAAATACAATAGTCTAATATCTTTGTCTGGATAATATTACATTCATTGTTTATCCTTTAGACTAAACTTGGAATGAAAATGCTTTTACCACTGTAGGAATGGGTAAGGGTGCAATCACAATACTGTGCTTTTTAAACCAGAAGAAAAACTAGAGGTGTTAAAAGTTAGACGTGTCTGTGTCTGTGTGTGTGCATGTGTATCTGTCTGTGGTATCGTACTTTTTCAGCTTGTTTTGTTGGAAAGCTGACATGGTTGAGATAGTTCTTCCCTGAAGTATATATATATATAAATATATATATGTATATATATATTTGACACCGTAACGTATAACGAACAAAGTATATGCATTAAGCCACGCGTTGCGTGCTGTAGCCTGTAGGTGCCGACCTCATACGCTATTTTATTACGTTGCTGTTTTAGGTAAAAATGTGTTGTTTTTTTTGTATTCAACAAAAACCAAGTTGCATTAGATAGTATTAATGAAATAATAGTGACTTTTTTGTAAAATTCATGAAATTTTCGACACAAAATCCCAACTACATATGCATCTCTATCATGCACAAAATCCAAGGCTGCATTCTGTCATTTTTCATGACATTTTTCTCATTTACGCGGTGTATATGATATATAGGCTTATTTTCAGCTCGTTTGTAAGATTCAGAATGGAAATTAGACGTGCATTTTCATTTCACTCCGAAAAATGTCACGTAACAGCAAAAGTTTTGAGGCGTTATTTTGCGGGTGTCCATTATAACAGACGTGAGTGAAGCCTTTATTTTGCTAATTCCACAGAAACCGAGTAACTGCTGTGGCTAGAAGTCTTCCAAAAGACACAGAATGTAACAAACCTTAT
>NJDD01000159.1:2101-77307 GCA_002245505.1 Calephelis nemesis
TTTTAAAAAAAAAATGTTGCTCGGGTTTAGATATGTGCCCGGTGGGCGATAGGCTTGCCACCTATCACATTATGGGACTTAGTGTCTTCGGCTAGTCGTGGGTGCCCTGGTTATGCCTCGGCCTACCCATCTGGGATATGGGCGTGAAGATATTTTTTTTTATTTTAATCAAAAAATATGACTGCCAGAGTGGGTACAATAACAATTGCAAAAGAACATGAGGGTGGAAAAATCAAATGTAAATGCCTTATTTTTCAAGGGTCCAAAGCTATTATTTGAGTGGAGCTTTGAGTCTTTGATTTCCATAATATTGGTTTCTACGGAGTCAAGAGGTTTTATTAAATTAGTAACAACGTTAGAAGACTCTATCAACCTTTCAAACGAAAATAAGAACATTTGCGTCTGAAAAACTTTAGGAGTTGATTTTTATTCACTATTTTTCTGTGGTTTAGCGGTCCAGGTGTCGAACTTGACTGCGGACTTGGATATGGGCGTGAAGATACTTTTTTTTAAGTATACATTAACGTTGCCTTTATGTTCCTATTTTAAATAGGTTTAAAATTTGAAAGTTTTCAGTGTTTAATATTTTAGTATTATTCAAGAGCGTTGCCAGCCGATGGGCTAGATGAGGACAAGTTGATACGGAGATTGAGAAAAATATACATCGTAGGTTCAATCGGGAGCCTCGTGCCCTCGACTTTTCGCTCTAAATAGTAGCAAACTAGTAAATATAGCCTGTAAAGTTTGAAGTTCTGTATTGGTGCAGGTTACATGAGGTCACCTAATCAATTCTCGGGCTGAGGCGAAAAATTAATAAAAAAATTATTTGTGATACGTTAAGTTCCTGGTTGGGTGTGCATCTATCATTTTGCGAGACTGAGTATCTTCGGCTAATCGTAAGTGCCCTGGTTGTACATTTGCCTACTTTTTTGGAGATACATGAGTGGATATATGGATTTTTAAAAATTATTTAAGATTGTAAAACTGCAAAAGATATTTTTTATTTTTACTTTATGGGTGAAGACAGCAAACATGCACATGTCTCTTCTGATGGTAAAAGATTCCCATGGCCTATAGTCATCTTAGATGTTATTTTTTTACACCAAAGATTTCCTGATGGTAACAAATTCACGCCGCCTAGAGACCAAAGGTGGTAGTGGTGCGTTGCCATCCTGAGGCCAGGATGTTAGGCCTCGCGCAAAAGTAAGTTTACCGGCAACCTTATCCTCCGAACCAGAACTTTATGGTGTTTGGCCTAATGTGCAGGTATACAGGCTATAGTGTATATATATTATACACTATAATACATATATAGGGGAATAACTCTTTGTTGTGCCACAAACGCCTAAACAGATCTCCATTAATGGTAGATAACAACCATCTCAATCACGTCAGTTTTCAAGTTCGTGCTTTATATGAATTGCAAAGATTACGTAATAGAATACAGCCATTTTGAATTTTTGATCTATTAGCCACCTCCCAGTTCAACCATCACATCTTCGTCATCAAGTCCTCGTCATCAGAAAATACGAATAGGTCTAGTTAAGGCGAATCGAATGTGTCCAAGCATTCCAGGGATACGTCTACTATCTTCGAGCTCCATCATCACACCAGCTCAGTTGTATAAGCATTCGTTAATGTTCCAAATGTTTAGTCTCACATATATTTGAAAGTGAAATAAATATCCACAATGGGTCTTATATCCATTCCGATGCTTACAAATGAGCTGTTGTTCACGTTAGCTTTTAAATAATTAAGAACAGCATCAAAGTCCATCCACCGCTAGAGAACTACGATGCCACAGACTCTCACACATACACACATACAGGTCAATCTTATAACACCCCTCGTTTTCGCATCGGGGGTGACTAATCGGCATATTTCTGTGTTGCCATGAAGTCTGTACAAATGTTACGTGTGGTCTTATATGACCATACTAAATGTGGTCCGTTTTTTCTATCATTAGGTATTAAAATATGAAGATAAGGTAATCTTTATAACAAACTTATAAAACTTCTCATTTCGCGTCTGGGGCTAAAAATAAAACTTAAAAATAAGCAAATACTTACCGATTGTAACAAGGATGTACAATGATTTGATATACTTGAGCTATCGGAAACTCTTGGTTATCATCCAAGCAATAGTTATTTAGTTGGAGGTGATATGTATCAGGATCATTCTCCACACAGTGTGCAGCTGTGACAGCGTAAAGAGGTGATATCATCGTCGCGACGCAGAGGTGTTGGTTTTCCAAGTTTCGTAGGGATGCGACAGGTAATTGAGAACCTAGAGAAAGTGTGTACAGATATTTAAAGCCAACAGCAGAGAAAGGTAACTGTAAACGGATATTTAGAGTCAACAGTAGAGAAAGGTAACTGTAAACGGATATTTAGAGCCAACAGTAGATAAAGGTAACTGTAAACGGATATTTAGAGACAACAGTAGAAAAAGGTAACTGTAAACGGATATTTAGAGACAACAATAGAGGTTCTACATGGAGTAAAACATTGGTTCGTATCCGTAATGTGGAACGTAGATTTAATAAAAAAATTTTATTTGTTTCAAGCAAAGGTTCCACCAAGGTCGTATTTGTGGAAGGCGTGAGTAGGACGTAATTGCAACCGTTTGGATTATGCTAAGGGCCATAACTCACTGAGACGCCTTGGCGACGTGGCCAGTGACGTCGCCAACTAGTTTGTATTGATATGTATAACGGCTAACGCACTTTGCGACCGAATGGCGACGCTTTGGCGACGCAGGAACGCTAGACCTAGCCATGGCAATGTGGCCAGCGACATCGCCAACTAGTTCGTATTGAGATGCAAAGTCGGCAGTCGGTCGCCAAGTGAGTTAGCCGTCATACATCTCAATACGAAGTAGTTAACGACGTCGCTGGCCACGTCGCCATGGCGTCCCGGTGATGTAACACCCTTAATGTAACCGAATTTGCTAAACCGACTTCAATTTCATTACCACGTCACTATTTGACAATTCTTTGAAATAAGAAGGGCCACTTACATGTTCCTGGGTTAAGTATTTAACCATGAGTTTGCTCTAACTAGAATTAAATCACTTTATAGTTGACAGTTTGACTAATTATTAAATTTGAACAAAGAACGTTTCCCAAAAAACTATCAAAATTTGTTAGCTATTGGCCGAGTGATTGAGTGACAAATATACAAGGCAAAGATAAGTAAACACCCATTTCAATTGATAACCTCCTATTTTTAGAGTCGGTTAAAAGAGAAACAGCATAAGAATTTTATAAATAAAAAAGAGATAAGTTTAAATATATCTAGATCGATTCCAAAATGTAGGATGTTTATAACTTCTTTTTGGATTAAAAAATAAGCAGAGCCATTTCCTCTATCAAATCCCTTATTTATTTAAAAAAAAACAACAAAGCACGGTATCATACATGTCTCTATGTTCACTCTCGCTTGCTATACATAATAAACATGGACTAAATTGAAATGTTTATTACACTGTAATAAAGACTATAATTTCAACTTAATTAAATCTTGAATTACTGTACTCTATCTATTCTAATCTAATTAATAAGACGGATTAAGTTTGTATCGTAATTACATTGAGTTCCTGAATATTAAATACAAAACATTTTAACCCCGACTCCGTTTTAGGAAAGCATACTAAAAATATCTTTTGGCTAATGTTGCCGCCACGTTCGTTGGTCAAGTGGCTAGAGTACACGCCTAACTAAACCGATCAACCGCGAGGCTCGGTTTCGATTCCCAACGGGGGCAGGCATTTGTGTAATGAAAATTTAGATTACTGCATTTCCGGGTCTGGGTGTTTAATAGATTTACTCTGATATCTATAGAAGTATTTCTATGTACCTATTACAATAGTTGCCAACACAGTATATAATTTGTTTCCTTTGGGGTTAGATTCAATTTGTGTAACTTTCCCAGGGATATATTTGTCTAAACAAACCGACCAATCGCGAGGCTCGGTTTCTACTCCTAACGGGTGCAGGCATTTGTGTGGTGAACATTTAGATATCTGCATGCATCTGGGTGTTTATTAAATTTATATTTCTATGTATTGAATCGTTTAATAACACTTATAACAGAAGCGTATAATTTGCTTACTTTGGGGTTAGATTTGATTTGTGTAACTTGCCTAGGGATATATTTGTTAGGGTATTATGTTCGTCTCCTAATTTAAAAAACATTACAAGCCTAGTAAAGATGAGGTAACTGGAAGTAAAATACCATTGTATACAGAAAGCCACACATTAATTTTAACTTTAATACGCTTAATTGATTTAAGCTTGATCTGTGACCTTCTGTACCTAATTCATGTTTTTCACTGTTTAGTATATATCATATTAACAATTACATCGTATCATTTTACAGTTTATATGCAGGAATAACTTATTTATTTATTGGGCAATAGGGTCTGACGACCCTATTGCCCAATCGTCACACCCTACGTCTAAAGTCGTTTTCTGGTTTATAGCCGGATAATCTAAAATAAGTTAAAAATCCCAGACTCACTGGCTATAATAAATATTATTATAATTGATGTTTATTCCGCTTACTAATAAAGCTTACGCGCTTGTTGACCGGGTGTGTAACTTCACTTTTGCTAAAAAAAAAATCAGTTACACGCCAGATCAACGGGCGCGTAAGTTTTATTAAGGGGGCGCGGCGACATTTGTTTCTCACCACCAGGAAAAACAAATAATATCAGCTAAATCCATAAAAATTAATAAAATACCACAAGGAACTTCATATCCACCAATCACTCTCTTGACTCTGCCACACTCTGATATGTTCACAACTACCAACACAAAATATGCGATAGAAATATCTATGTTAAATAAACACATCCTTAAACACGAAAATCATTATCAGTAATACTAAAATGATAGTAAACTCACCCATATTATATTAATATTTGTAATTATAGAAAATCGTGACGAAACGGAATGTTAAATGTGTGGACAGGTGTAAGAATAATAGGAGTGTTAATATGAACACTTTGTTTCTGGGCTTTTGTGTTTCTTTACCACTCATTACAATTACATGGTGGCAGTTTGTTTACTGCTGAGGTTACGACATTCCCAGTGTTTGTCAATCCTTTAAAACTGTGGTTCTTAATCAGCTGATCTCATTCCCCTGGGAATACGTAAAATTTCATGAACAAGCGGTAATCTTAAATTTTTACCCCATGTTGGTCCGGGGCCCTTTGTAGAATAGACCATCTGCCTTCCTGTGCCAGGCAGCTCGTAAAAGGTGAGCATAGGCTTACCATCACTAACACCGTGACATCCGACTAGGTGGTAGAGTTTGGCAGTGAGTCGCCCGGATTGGTACCACCGCCTTACCTATTCCTGCCCCATAACGTCATGACGTGTTCCGGTTCGGAGGGTTAGGTATCCGGTAAACTTACTTTTGCTCGAGGTCTAACATCCCGATCTCAGGTTGGCAACGCACCATTACCACCTTTGGTGTCACTAGGCGGCGTCAATTTCTTACCATCTGGAAATCCGTGTGCTTGTTTGCCTTCCTATAACATTAAAAAAAAAACTTTTTAATCAATCATTTGACTCCAGTCAAATAATCCATCCAGTGAAATAATTTGACTGGAATCATGTTCAGTCATAAGTATAGATCTAAAACACCAATAGAAAATGTTAACACTTATGTATATACATTACTAGCGGCCCGGTACGTGCTTCGCTGCGTATATGACCACATGAATGACATAACACAACAAAACAAAAAAGAAAAAACAACTGAAAAATTTTCGATATGGCAGCACAATCCCCTTCTGAAAATGTTTCAATTTGACTGAAAAATACCCATTAACAAAATGATCCGGTATTTATTGAATTCATTTGTTTCAAAAAATGTGATAAATGAAGAACTACTCGACCGATTCCATGCAAACTTCACATAAACCGTAGATGGTTTATGGGAAGTTTGCATATATAGTCCGAAAAGCCTAAACTTTTACTTCGGCTAGGTGAGCCCGTTCTTGAGTTATAAAATTACAATGAAAAGTGGCATTGATTTATGTATATATAGATATAGATATTAGTGTTGTGATTCGTTAAAAGAAACAGTAAGTAACGAGGCCTAACGGGGGATGTGTCATATCATATGTTAAGTGTGTGTGCTCCATAAAGTATCATAAACTCTGCTTACCTTAGAGGTTTTTGTCATATGAGACAAAATCATAAATGTCAGTGCTTAATCTATGATAAAATACATTTCAGACAGCGCTGATTAAGCAACAGGCAAAGTTTTTGGACAACAATTTTTAATATTTTGGTACTTTTATGTTCCAAATACCTTTTCTGAATTTTCGAACTACATTTTTGGGTAATATAAAAAGGCAAACTATTTCTGTTAGTAAGAATTATATCAAAAGGTACCTGAGAAGATGTTTTATTAATGTAAGTGTCTCAGACTGTGTCTAGAATCCTACGCCTCTAACGAAAGTAAGTTTGGTTCATCTGACCATCAAACTGGTACACGACAAAGACAAGTAATGAAATAATAGTTGTGGTGTCAGGAAAAGATTATACCAATCGTAGCAAACCACTACAGGACTTTAGCAGTGACCTAGTCCCTTTCCTATTGTTTCTGCGAGATCTGTTTAGTTCATTCATACGCTTCAAGGTAAGGTTTTAAAAAATCATGCATACTTTGAAACAAAGTAATATACTCAGGTTCATTAGTGTAAAACTAATGATCTTAGTTATCGTAATGGATCTTTTGTGTCCCAGTCATGTGATACGAGGAGTAATTCTTGCAAATTGTCATGATTATTAACTGCGTTAGAAGTACCAAGTGTTTCTCGGTAATATTTCTAGTTTTACGTGTGATACATTAAAAACTTGCGGTATGTATGATGCAACATGGCCCATAGACGCCATAGATGTTATAGTATGTCGCTGTCCAATGAATAAGGTTTTAAGAGTATGCAACAAACGATTCTTACGGCCAATTTTAATAATGTATCTCAATCTAATGGATTTCAAGCAATCAAGATAGCTGCATATCCGCCGGGCTATACCATACCTAATTGCCATATTTATCCTGTCCTTATGTTATTGGCAAGCGATAACATAAAAATGGATCAAAATATCAATCTTGGACTGAAGTTTTAGATTAAGATTGATTATTAATATTGGCCGTTAGCTATCTTGAGGGGAGATTTTGTTAGATGATATTATTATTTTTTAAACCACCAAAACATGGTAATTTGATATATAATAATGAATAGTAATGAATTTGACAGCCTCGTTGGTCGAGTGGCTAGCGTACACGCCTAACTACACCGGCCAACAGCGAGGCTCGGGTTCGATTCCCGATGGGGGCAGGCATTTGTGTGATGAATATTTAGATGTCTGCATTTCCGGGTGTGGATGTTTATTCTTGTATCTATTTTTGTATTTCTAACACAAGCATATAATTTGCTTACTTTGGAGTTAGATTCAATTTGTGTAACTTGTCCAGGGATTATTATTTATTTATTTAAGGTAATAGCCATAGCTGAGCACCGTTAATCGAACAATTAACTTCGATAATTGCAAATTTTGTCATTCAAAAAGTTAACTTTGATAAACGTAAAGTTTAATGAGCAAGGAATAAAACATTTAGGAAGATTTAATGCTCGTTGTTGCTTAAGTTGATCCGATAATACGCGATAAAAATCTCCTATATAATTTGGTCTTTGGGTTCTGGGACATAACCATGTCATTTGGTACCAGGTCGCGATATGGTGATTCTTTTTTCAAAAGACAGTAATTCTTTCTGAACTGGTCCCACATAAGTTTTATGAATATCCTACTGGTAGTTTTTGAATTCAAAAGGCACTTCTCGGTTCTTGATAAAATTAAAAAGGACCATCCATTAAATGTCCATCCATGATGAACCATCAAATTCGGTAGACTATTGATTCTGTAATTGTGTAACAAATATGCAAAAAAAGGTAAAAAACATACAGTATCTTCACGTCCATATCCCCGAAGAGGTAGGCAGATGCACAACCAATTAACTCAACATGAAACATCTCCATACGTCATGAAATGTTAAATTTTATTAGTACTTCAAACAATGCTTCAATCGCCTTTGCCATTTTTACCTAATGCGTAGGTATGTTTCTAAGGGCCACTTGCACGTTCCGGGGTTAAGAATTTAACTATGAGTTAGTTTCCAACTAGGTTTAAAAAACTTTATATTTCACAGTTAAACTCAGTATTAAAAACCTAGGAACATGCAAGTGACCCTAACATGGTTAGATAGTTATATATATATATATATATATATATGTATACATACGTATATATACGGTATACATATATATATATATACGGTAGGTAGGTAAATAAAGAGCTTTCAGTTTATAATTTAATACAAATACGAAATCAAACTTCATTTCACAGGTTTGCCTTGTTTGAATGATGCGACTTACTACCGTATGTAGTGAGCTACTTTACTTTGTACAAAAATAAAATAAAAATAATTAACTGATAACTTCCTGTACCACATTCAAGTTAAAGTATACATAATATACATTTAAATCTATTGTACATATCGCAAACATAAGCCTGATTTTTGGGGTAGAGTAAAATATCTATTTGGTAATATGTTGTCTGTGTTTGGCTAGGTCGTTCGCGGGTACTTGGGTCTGTATCTAGATGGCCTAGATCTGTTAATGAACACCAGTTTCCCGAGGAACTCTGCATCGTTAAAAGAGTCTTTTGATTTCATGTCTTTCCACATTTTGAAAGATTTTGAGCGTTACTTTCAAAAGATTTGTTGCTCAGTGCATCTCTGTGCTTGGTAATCTAGGTATATACATAAAATAAATCAGTAGAAGGGTCAATTCTGTACATTAATAATATTAAAAAATAAATAGCAGAGGGTGTTACTGGATCGATACCAAACCCAAATATGTGATTAAAAAAATTTCGGGATATAACCGAAAAATTAAAATTAATTTTTAACGTATTTTTTCAGGATAAATAGTATCCCATTTTATGCCCATGATAATAAGGTATAATTATATTAAGTTTCATCGAAATCGAACCGTTAGTTTTCACGTGATGCCTGAACATACAGACAGACAAACAATTTTTTTAATCACATATTTGGGTTTGGTATCGATCCAGTAACATGCTATTTATTTTTTCAACATTTTCAATGTACCGAATTGACCTTTCTACAGATTTATTATAGGTATGTATAGATATACCACCTGAAAAATTAAAGCCCAGTGAAGCTTTAAGAACCGCGAGGTTGGCAACCCATTAGCTATTCCAAAAAAACCTGAACTATTACACTTCTTGCGTAACATTGTGAAACTTACACCTAGTCCAAACTTTCGTGAACAGAATATGTTCAAATCCAAAAACGGTTGGAGGTAAATAGGTAACATGAGGATGATTAAAAACTTCTTAGAAACATCAGAATTTTATTTGGACTAATGAATCACAACATTTCATAAACAACTGGCAAAATTCTTTGTTGTCTAGTTTGTTATTGTTAGGTCGCGCAATTAGACCAAGGCGAGAGATATATCAGTTAGTGGGGTTTACCAGTTAATCCGACTATTTGAGTTTTCAATTAATTACTTTAACAAGTGAATTAGCAAACTGTTGGTCCGGGCTCCTTGCAGAATAGACCATCTGCCTTCCTACCAGGCAGCTCGTAAAAGGCGAGCGAAGGCTTACCGTCACTAACACCGTGACATCTGACTAGTGATAGAGTATCGCAGCGACTCGCCTGGATTGGTACCACCGCCTTACCTACTCCTGCCGCCATAACGTCATGACGTGTTCCGGTTTGGAGGGTAAGGTAGCCGGTAAACTTACTTTTGCTCGAAGCCTAACATCCCGGCCTCAGGTTGGCGACGCACCATTACCACATTTGGTAGACACCAAACTAACCAACTAGGCAGCGTCAATTTCTTATCATCAGAAAATCCGTCTGCTTGTTTGCCTTCCAATATTAAAAAAAAATCAAAAATACTTTAACAAGTATGTGTTACAAAAGTATTTACATACATACATATCTTCACGCTAAGTCCCATATGGGGTAGGCAGAGAGTATCTAGTGCCAAATCCTGACGAACCTGTCTGGCTAGTGGCAGTTCACATTTATTACCCTTTTTATACAAAAACGCCGGTTTGAAAACTCTTGACACCACCCTTAGATTCTGATCCTAGGATGTCAAAGTACATAATTAAAATACTATAACAAATGTGTTAGAAACGTAAATCCTTAAAATACTTTAACAAATGTGTTAGAAACGTAAATCCTTAAAATGATTTAGAAAAGTAAACCTTTAAAATACCTTAACAAATGTGTTAGAAAGGTAAATCCTTTAACATACTTTAACAAATGTGTTATAAAAGTAAATCCTTAAAATACTTTAACAAATGTGTCAGAAAAGTAAATCCTTAAAATACTTTAACAAATGTGTTAGAAAAGTAAATCCTTAAAATAATTTAACAAATATGTTAGAAAAGAAAATCCTTACAATACTTTAACACATGTGTTAGAAAAGTAAATACTTAAAATACTTTAACAAATGTGTTAGAAAAGTAAATCCTTAAAATACTTAAACAAATGTATTAGAAAAGTAAATCCTTAAAATACTTTAACAAATGTATTAGAAAAGTAAATCCTTAAAATACTTTAACAAATGTGCTAGAAACGTAAATCCTTAAAATACTTTTAACAAATGTTTTAGAAAAGTAAATCTTTAAAACACTTTAACAAATGCGTTAGAAAAGTAAATCCTTAAAATACTTTAACAAATGTGTTAGAAAATAAATCCTTAAAATACTTTAACAAATGTATTAGAAAAGTAAATCCTTAAAATACTTTAACAAATGTGTTAGAAAAGTAAATCCCTAAAACACTTTAAAAAGTGTATTAAAGGAATAAACCCCTGGAAACACCTCAGCAAGTGTGCTAGAGGAGAAAATTCTGTCCGTACAGGACCATGACCTCTTTGTAGAATAGACCATCTGCCATCCTGCTTGCGCCTAGATAAAGGCAAGCAAAGGTTGAATGGGCCGTCACAAACAAGACTACTAATTATTTTTAGTGTGCTGTGCAGCAACTTCCCCGGGTAAGGAATTCACCACATTAGTTATTCCTATACTTGTAACGATAGTGTCATATTCCCTCCGGGTAGAGGTAGATTTTCACATTAGATTTGACACCCTAATTAAATTTAAGCTTAACAAATTACAAACACCTCAAAAATTTACAAAAAAAGTAACTTCACGAACATATCCCCCAAGAGGTAGGCTGAGGCACAACCAGGGCACCCACGACTAGCCGAAGACACTAAGTCCCATAATGTGATAGGTGGCAAGCCTATCGCCAGTCGGGCACATGTCCAATCCCAAACAACACTTTTTTTTAGTAAATTGGAAAAACTAAATTTTCTTTTTGTTGCCCGATCCGGGATTCGAACCTAGGGCTTTATGCAGTCAAGTCCAACAACCGCTAGAACAGACAGGCGAAAAAGGTTTATCCTTAATAAAACCAAATGGTATACAATTACCAAGGCTGCTGATTCGCCAAATCAGCTATCTCTTCCAGGCAACCTTTAACATTACAAAATTTACATACCCAATACTTCATTTACATATAAACAGAGAAGATTCTGCAAAACGTAAAAGTATTCAAAAAAAGTTTTGCATATGTTACTAATACTATATTCGTCTATTTGTCCGCCTTACCTGTTCTTGCCGCCATAACGTCATGACGTATTCCGGTTTGGAGGGTAAGGTAGCCGGTAAACTTACTTTTGATCGAGGCTTGACATCACGGCCTCAGGTTAGCAACCAACCTTTACCACCTTTGGTGTCTCTAGACAGCGTGAATTTCTTACCATCAGGAAATCCGTCTGCTTAAAAATCATAAAAAAAATGTTATCAAAAAGTACAAGTCATACTCTTGTATGCTATTATGGTACTTTAGTACAGGTCTTCACATAGGCTAATTTTAATTCCGACTAAGGCACGGATACAAAGGGAGGTCAGCGTGGTCATGATCCACTAGGCAAGGGTCTTACTAGGTCAAATAGCAACTTTGTTAAAATTTGGTCTGACCTGAATGAATCTTGACTGACCCGTGTGGGTTGAAGACTGGTTCTGTGGCTCCTGCTTAAGTGGCTCTCATGAAAGTTACCCCTAAAACGCGCCATCGCTATAGGTAACAGCTGTTAGGTATTTATTATGTTCTAAGAACTATACATATAAAAGGCCTGTGACAGAACGCAGAAGATATCCCAGGAAAATGTTCAGGTTATTCGACACTTCTGAGCCCACAATAATCTTCTCATATAGTCGTATTGTTGAAAACAACAACATAAAACCGTCCCGTCCGTTTGTTACATTTTTGGCCGATTAGTTTTCACTAATTGCAAAATAGAAGGTCCACTCAAAGTAGCTTTTTTCATCAGATTATACATAGTTTCTCTAATTAGTTTGCGATCAGAATAAGGCATAGTTTTTTTAAGTTCTTCGCAATGGGTGTAAGCATTTGCCATATGTCTAATGTAATTAATTTACATCAATTTATATCCGATTTTATTAAAACGTGCAATTATTCTTGAAGTCACAAATCGTCATATTCAGTCATCATCGTACATAAGCTCATCGATTGATATTTGGCGACATGGGGAAAGTTCACGATACACTAATTTCTTTGTAAATACCAAAATTGACAAGTTTTACGTAACTATTGGATAATTTATTTAAATATACTTGTATGTAAATAAAAACTAGCTGACCCGGCAGACGTTGTTCTGATATATTTTGTTGTTGTGATTCACCTTCATCACTTAGGGTTATAAGAAATAGATGTAAGTTGATTCTTAGAAATTTCACGAGAATCGGTCAAGCCGTTTCGGAGGAGTACTGTAAATAACAATGTGACACGGGAATTTTATATGTAAGATGAATCCCCATTTCGCGTGGTCATCGCATCTCGCTTGGACAGGTGAACCAATTTTAGCTGTTTTTATTGGTTGTATTGGTTATTGCCGGGCGAAATATCATATGAAGAGAAAAACCGGAACAATTGTAGGAAAAGTGGGAAAACCCACACTTAATTTTGTCAATACAAACTGTAAGTAACTGTTAATGTCAAGCGGTATAAAGTTCGCCAGTCGGCTAGTTATGAATAAATCTGCGTCAATCTCTTTTGATCCCAAAGCCCCGTGATGTCTTTATGCTAATAGAATTAAGATGAAGAGCTTGTATGTTTGGGCGCGCTTATCTTAAGAACTACTGGTTCAAATAGTTGCTATACCTATAGCCTGTAGGTATTACAACCCTACGCTCTCCTGGTGAGGTGTAGGTTTAAAATTATAAGGTGGTGGAAAATTATAAGCAATAATTGACACATAAGCCAATTAGTGGGCTTAGGTTTGTACCACATATTTGAGGAGTCACCCATTAGCCGCCTCTCCCATTTCGCGGAAGTTAGGAAAGAAATATTATATACTTCAACGAGCCGTGCCAAATATCAATCATACTCGTCTGGTAGTTAGTTTGAATTGTTTTCACAGTTGCTTTATATATCTACGGAGCTATGGCGTTGTTTTCACAGATTGTATTTATTTTTAACAAAATTGGAAACTTCATAATACAAAAAAAACAATGTAACGTAATATACGTATATATGCATATGCAACAAGCCTTCATATAAGAAGAAGCCTTTGACAGGATGCTGTGAAAGTTGTGACGGGCAATAAGATTAATACAGAATACTACTACAGTACAATAGTGCTATTTAAATTATGCGCTTCGGCTATATTCGTTAAGCTTCGGAAATCCGAATGTATTTTAAAGATATCTATGTAGAGTTGTTGTTACATCCTATTAATATTATAAATGCGAAAGTTTGTATGTATGGATGTATGGATGTTTGTTACTCTTTCACGCAAAAACTACAAAGCCGATTACGATAAAATTTGGTATGTAAGTAGCTGAAGACCCAGAATAACATATAGGCTACTTTTTATCCCGGAGTTCCCGCGGGATTGGGACTTACGCCGGTGAAACCGCGGGGCGCAGCTAGTAATTAATAATTTCGCTTGAATTTAGATTAAGTGAGCCAATTTAAAATGAAAGTATAAGGTGTAAAAAGAGTAAAAAGTGCTAAGTCGAAGCGCATAATTTAAATAGTTGTACTATAACTAGCACATAATAATTAGTAATTATGCTTGAATTTAGATTAAGTGAGCCAATTTAAAATTAAGGTATTTAAGGTATAAAAAGAGTAAAAAGTGTTGAGCCTAAGCGCATTATTTAAATACTACTACTGTACCCTAGTGCAAGACATGTACCTATAATAACATAAAGACGCATGTAATAAGTCCCGATGGACTTTAACCCAAACAACCTCACTCAGTTCATACTTAATCATATCTGTTTATCTATTTGTATAAAAATCAATGCCACTTTTCGTTGTAATTTTATAACTCAAGTACGGGTTTACCTATCCAAACCAAATGTTTAGGCTTTGTTTGGACTATTTAGTAGGTGGTTTATGTGAAGTTTGCATTAAATCGGTCGAGTGTTTCTTCATTTATCAGATTTTTTGCAACAAATAAATTCAATAAATGGCAGATCGTTTTGTTAATGGGTATTTTTCAGTCTAATTGAAACTTTTTTCAGATGGGGATTGTGCTGTCACATTAAAACTTTTTTCAGTGGTTTTTTGTTTTTTTTTTGTTTTATTGTGTTATCGTGCGGTAATTTTTTAATTTCAGTTTATACGTAGCGAAGCACGTTCCGGGCCGCTAGTACAGTATATTACGAGTATTAAGAACATTCCGACGCCTCTTTTATGGTATTTGTTCTATGTGGATGCTATTGCAGTAATTCCACTTTTTTCTATTTTTCTAATGATTATGTATAACAATTAAAAAATTAACACTGCTTGAACACATGTTTTCACTAAACACTGTCTAAAACTGGATTCTTAATTAATGTGGGCTCGTCATCCACGTGTAGAATGTTATTGGTTGTGTGTCAAGTTTAGACAGTGTTTAGTTAAATAGGCATCCAATTTTTTGTGTTAAAGTAAAACATATTTTTTTCTATGTTAAACGTTTTTATAAGTCATTTGTGAACTAATTTAAAAAAAATTTAAAAGTGCGTACGTTTGTATGGTCGCATTGCGGCTTATTTTAGATCTGATGGTGGAATTCCATGAAAATTGAGATAAATATATTCTTTCGAGTATTTAGATGATATGAACGACATAATACGAAACTCAAAGTAGGTTTTTTGCACTGATACTGTGCTGAACAATAAATGATATTTTGATATGTAACATTTATTTAACCCTTGCGTGCCCTGCGCATTAAGCATTATTATTTTTTCAGTTTATCCAGGTTAAGGATGACAGAATAAAACATGGTGGTTCATAAAATTACAAAACCACAAATTGAAAACATTTCACATCTACGACTAGTAATAAAAATCTAAGCGATCGTAAATTTACTCTATAGATCTAAAACGACAAAGGATAATTTATGTAACTACCGCATAACGCTTGTAATATATTATTATGTCCCCTTTCCTCATTTCCCGTGGTCATCACGCCAAAACGGATGACCCAATTTTGCTAATTCGGTTTTTGTTCTGTTAGTTACTGTCAGGAGAAGGTTCTTCTGAAGATATAAACCATTTGAGAGAGAGAGAGATAGAGAGAGAATTTAGGAAATTGCAGGGAAAATAAAAAAAAAACAACTTTATTTTTTACACACAAACTGGTATTAACTGGTATTAAATATCAAGTCATACGAAGTTCTGCGTGTCAGCTAGTCTACATATATAAAAGAAAGTCGTGCTAGTAACATTGTTTAGAATTCAAGAACGGCTGAACCAATTTGCCTGAAAATTGATGCAGAGATATATTAGAACCAGGAGACGGATATAGAATAGTTTATTCTCTTCGACTGCGAGGAAGAGCGGAAAAATATCATTTTTAGTTTTGCCTTACAAACTGAACAGGGAGAACAAAGTTCCTCGGAACAACTAGTAGGCTATTAATTCAAATTCAATTTGTTTTAGTTATGTAAAACAAATATTAAGGAGTATAAAAAAAAGAATAAATCTTCGAATTATTTAATGCAATCAAAAACATTCCGTTCACATTTTTAAGGAAAGAAAAAAAAAAACAGACGCAGGTAGGATTTAACCTGCACCATTTCGTCTGACAAAGTTTCCGAGTGCTGTAATCCTGTGGTGAAATGTTTATATTATCCTCTCGTATCGTCAGTCAGTAACTTCGATAGTTATATCCTCTAGCTGCACAAAAAAATACAATTTATCCCTAGAACGGGAAAACTGCTAAAACTACAATATCTTTTATTTCAATATATTTCTTTTAATCTATATCTTTGGCTTTGGCTAAAATGCCACGGGGCTACATACCTAATTAGTTAATATAAATGTTTTTTTTTTATAACATTGGAAGGTAAACAAGCAGACGAATTTTTTGCTGGTAAGATTCAAGACAGCGCTGCCAATCTGAGGCCGAGATGTTAGATCTTGAGCAAAAGTAAGTTAATGTTTAGTGCAAATATTAATAACGACGTCTTATTTGTGTGTGACTGTAATTTTTTTCCGAGAATTGCTATCTGTATGTTAACATCCGCAATGCTATTTGTTTTCATATTTTTTTGAGTTAATTTGCCCCTTTCTGGGGCCGGTTAAGACCTTTTGACGATGCTGCCACGTATAATAAATTCTTCTTAATATAATCGATATACAAAGTCATATCAGGGTCTTGAGTAAAGCGGCGGCCTGTTTACTCAAGCTCGTTAAGGGAGATTTGGCGGAAACGAGAAAATATAGTACGATACACTAATTTCTTCATAACTATTTCACTTGCACACTTTAACTAAACAAAATGAATCTAATTGCCACCAAAATTAACTAATTTTACTCATAATATACTCAAAGTTTAATAATTACGGAAAAGCTACCACAAAAACTATGTCCACGTTGGCGCCAAAACTCCTATCTGTTTTAATAGAAATGCTGTCATAGTGTATGTAGCAAGACGTCTGCTCTGTCTCGCGTTCGGACAATTTATTACCTAGTTGAACAACAAATCCGAAGGAATTCGTTGAATAGAAAAAAAGATTATGTGTGCATTGCGTTCAAACTATCAATGGACTCGTAAGCGATGTCCGGCGCGTTATTTCAGCTTAGACGATACCTATTATATATCTTCAGCTTATCAGATTATTAATAATTAGTCCCAGGATTACATGTTAAATTTAATTTAGCTTTGTGGAAATTTCGAAATGTTTATTTAGGACGAAACGGCAGCAACTGTGTTAATTGCTAATACTGCGTATACTATATACTAATTTGGCTCAGAGAACCGGGGCCTAAGTTTGACAATTTATTTTAATTATAATGATTTTGTGTTTAGCGCGCTATCCACAGTTTGGCAATGCATCGTTAACACTTTTGGTTAAGGCGGTGTCTCTTTCTTATTGTTTAACTTCCGACACAAAACGTAACTGTCTGCGTGAGCATGTGCGTGTGTGTGTTTGCGTATGCGTGTGTGTGTGTTTCTGTCTGTGGCATCATAGCTCTTTAGCGGGTGGACGAATTTTGGTGCGGTTTTTTAATTACAAGTTGACGCAATCGAGATGGTTCTTAGCTATAATTTATGGTGATCTGTCCAGGTGTTCAAGGTCGTCAGCTCATTTGTAAGCATCGGAATAGATATTATATGCACTGAGGGCATTTATTTCACGTATAAACAGTGAGTATAAACTAACAGTTCAAGTGCTAACGAATGCTAGTCTGATGATGGTCTGATGATGAACGAGCTGGTCTGATGATGGAGCTCGAAGATAGGAAACGAAGCCCTGAAATGCCCGCTGCTAAGCCTGTCGAGTTTGGACTTAATGAATTCACCTTAAACTATAAACTTTTTGAAGTGAAACTTCTTTAGAATCGTTGTGATTTCAAAACGGGTGCAACGGAAAAGCGACAGGTAAGAGACACAAATATATATTCATCTCACTCTTTTGCATCTCATTATTTTGTCGATTTACTGAAGTTTCACTTCTATCGGTGTGAATCGCACACACACACCTTTTTTTAAGATATTGAACAACAAGCAGACAGATTTACTGATGGTAATAAATCACCAAAAGCGGTAGCTAACCTGAGACGGATACCTGAGGATGTTGGAGCATACTATATATTATATGTAGGTACTGAATATTTGTATTATTTTGTTGTATTTTATGTTAAGTTATGTTAGTTAGCAGATCTTTTTTTTATGTTATAGGAAGAAGAAGAGAAACAAGCAGACGGATTTCCTGGTGGTCAGAAATTCACGCCGTCTAGAGACACCAAAGATGGTAATGGTGCGTTGCCAACATGAGGTGAGGATGTTAGGCCTCGAGCAAAAGTAAGTTTACCGGCTACCTTACCCTCCGAACCGGAACACGTCATGACGTTATGGCGGCCGGAATAGGTTAGGCGGTGGTACCAATCCTGGCGAGTCGCTGCGAAACCTATGCTCGCCTTTTACGAGCTGCCTTTCAAGAAAGGCAGATGGTCTATTTTGCAAAGGAGCCCGGACCAACACGGGGAAGATCTGTTTATATTTTCTGATGACGATGACTTGATGATAAGGACCTGATGAAAGAACTGAGTGGTAGCTTTTGGATTGTAGTTTAAAAGTCACGGCATTAAAATTTAAATAGAGTTGTTGTTAGTTAGATGTGTGTATGTGTGCCTGTCTGTGGCAACACAACTTTTGAAGGACTGGACCGTTTGTGAGGGGTTTATTGACTTTAATTTTAAGATTATAGTAAGCATCTTCTAGCCCGTACCACCTAAGACATTTACAGAGCTATAACCAGGGTACTCACGATTAGCCGAATTTACTTATGCCCGGTTCCTATAATCAACGAAGCGTTACTAACATTTTCGAAAATTGTACAGAGTGAACTAGCGAAAGCGAGCGATCGTACTTAGATACCTTACTAGTCCTACAAAAAAACTACCATCCGTAACCAAACAACTCATTTCGTGAATACAAGCACAAATACAAGAACCGGGCATTAAGTGAAAAAGTTTTCGCCAACTGGGAACGTCTAAGTCAATCTAGGGCACCGTTGTTTTTACAAAAAACTTTCTGTTTACACGCGACTTCGTCTGCATAGAATAGGTTTTCATATATACTTTCATCCTCCATTATAGTCCTTTAAAGGTTGAATTTTTGAAAAAAAACAACTAAGATTTTGATATCGGGTCTTTAGCTAAATGCTTCCAAATTTCATCAAAATACGGTTATAATAGTACGATATAGTAGTAGGTACTATATAGTACCTACGTAGAATAAAAAAAAATGATTTGATTGGTTTAAAGGTTTAGCCGTGAAACTGTAACAGACAGGCAGACTTTCTCATTTATAATATTTAGTAAGGACGTGAGAATTGAAGAAACATAGTCTGAGTTAAACGAACCGGGATTCGAATCCGAGACCTTATATAGTCAACGTCACGCCGGATCGTTAGACCTCAGAGCTAATTAAAAAAACCTCATACCTTAGACTTTAGAGCAATTTATTATAGGACGGTTAGCAGAGGTGCAACCAGCGCACCCACGACTCGCCGATGACACTAAGTTGCACGGGCCTAAGCTATGTGGTAAAACTTTTGCCCACCGAGCACATATTTAATCACGGGCAACGTTGTTATTATTAGGAAATTGAAAAAATACATTTTTTCTCTCAAAACCTGGGATCGAATCCGGGACCTTATGAAGTCAAGTCCAACACCGAAACTCTAGCTAGACCGTAGAAGTACTTTTTTTACTTACAGGAAATCCGTGTTTGTTTGCTCCCAATCCCATACAAACAACAAAGTTTGTAGGACGTCAAAGATAGCCTTAGGCAAAGAATTTAATAAAAATTTTATTAAAGTTGACATAACATAACATAACAGTTCTTTGCCGATGCATTATGTTGTATTGATAGAACAGGGTCGATAATTTTTGAAACCAAAAAAAAATTACAGTAGGATGAAACCCATTAGAAAAGGAGGGGAATATGATCAAAAAGAAAAGAAAAATAAATTACGGTCGTTCCGAGTTCGGGAAGTGGGAGGGGGTGAGTTAAGAAGAGTAAAAATGGTTTATCTTGATTTCAGGCAAAACTACAAGTCCTAGGGAAAAAAGTTAAATGGCAAAGCTGATATTTTGATGTCAGAATTTTCGATTGAAAATTAGAGAAATTTTGATATTAAGTTAAAATAAGGCGAAAAAATAAATATTTTAAATCAAATAAATTACATTGTATTTGGGACATAATAAGGTAAGTTTTCACCAAATTTTACCAAAATATTTTTTTAAAAAGAGATATACATAAAAAACCAACTTGGGTTTTTGATTTTTTCACCTAAATTTTAAGGCTATGTGAAAAAATTGAGAATACAAAAGTTGTACATCTTTTTATTACCTACAACCTTGCCATTTAACTTTTTTCTATAGGACTTGTAGTATTGCCGGAAATCAAGATAAACCATTTTACACCCTTAAAAACTCACCTCCTGCCAATTCCCGAACTCGGATCGACCGTAATTTATTATTCCTTTCATTTTGATCATAATCTCTTCCTTTTCTAATGGGTTTCATCCCACTGTATTTTTTTTTTAATTTTTTTACCATTTTTGAAGGCTTCGGCCCTGGTCTATGAGTGCGTGAAACTCACGCACTGATAGACCAGGGCAGTTAAGCGGAATTAGAAAATTTAAAAAATATTAATGAACATGTGAATTTAGCACAACTGATGGGATTTGGTCATTAGACAAAATCTGAAATAAATGAAAACAGCCAACTATGGCCACTGTGGACCAAAGACCAAAGCTCTACCAAAGACTCTGTCATTGATTCAAAGCGGCTTCAGGCTATAAGTATCAAAGGGTGCTCTTAGTAATTTTTCCACAATACAATGTTTTAATACTTCAACGAGAGTCCGTTTTACTGCAAAGATAAATAAAAGAAATTCCAACATTCACCAAATTACACACGAATAATTGCTGTTATACTCTCTTCAGACAATTTTAAAGTCGTTTCATACATTGTGAGAATTTTACGAACTTGAAAACTCAGACCCATTTAATTATCATTAACTGTAATAATTGTACTTTCTTTTCTTTCTTTAAGTTTTAGCCTTCATGTTAGTATTTTGCCATTCGTCAATTAGAAATTTGCGTCAAGTTTTACATCAATTTTAACAAATTATAATTAGCCATCAGTCATAAGTCATCAGTAAGTCATGTCAGGCTCTTGGGTAAAGCGGTGGCTTCATTACTCAATCTCATGTAAGGAGATTTGGCGGCAACGAGGAAATACACGATAAGCTAATTCCTTCATGATTATTTCATTTGAGCACTTTCACTGAACAAAATTGTACAAAATGCCACCAAAATTGACTATTTTCACTCAATATCAACACGAAATTTAATAATCATGAAAAAACTTTGACCATATTTTCTCTCGATGGCGCCAAAACTCAATTGTACTTTCGTTAAAGCATTAAAGGTGAATTTCAAAAAGGAGGAGATTTTCAGTTTGACTTTTAGTTTTTTTTGCATGTTACGCGTATAGGTACAATACGCGGCTAACGAACAGCAGGGTTACCTACTCTTGAATCTCGATATCATGTGAATTGGAAATTGGAATCGTATATGTCATTTTAGGTACTTTTGAATAGAGTTAGTACTACTACTACCAGTTAATTAACATTAAGTTACAGATAAATTCAAAGAGTCCGATAAAATAATTTATTTTAAATTATATAATATTAATTTATTAACTAAATGCTAATAATTTGCCAGTACTAAGTTTAAGAGTAGGTATCTAAATGACTTCATCATCATCTGCCGCAGGACGTCCACTGACTGACATATGCCTCCCCAAAGAGCGCCACAGGTCACAGTCACCAGCCGCTTGCATCCAGCTAAATGACATACTTGATTCCAATAAAAAATATTGCACTCATCGAGGTTTAAGAGCAACCTCACAGCTTATGACTGATTTTTTTCTTAATGATTCCGAGGTAGTCCCATGAAAATGTATCAAGATTCGACAAGTGGTTCGGGAGTTATTTATGCATTAATAAGTACTAGTAGTCGAAATTCGACCATAATAAATTTTAATAATATCTCGTTGATAAGAACGCCATCTTCCAAGTTTCCAAACTTTTTAGTGTGCCATCTGTGATCTTTTATCGTTATCATCAATATATTTGTTTGTGTGTGTCGAATACATGGTAGTGTGGGTAATGTATTGTTTATTGATTTAATGTACGTACTTTATACGCAATATTTTTAAAAATATTTGCGTTCTGCACTTCTCCTAACCATAAACTATAAGTGTGTCAAATTGTATGTTCCTGGATAAAAAGGGGACCAAAGTCTTGGCATCACGTATTAATATATAGATAACTCAAGAAGCACAAGACGGATCTTAACAAAGTTAAGCAGAATCACCTCAGAGTCATGACCTGCTTTTCGAAAAGAGAATAATGAAAATAAATAAAATTGGAGTTGATATTTGGCAGTTTTACTAATTTTTTAAGTTAATTTGCCCCTTTCTGGGGCCGGCTAAAACTTTTAGGCCAGGCTGCCACGTCTTCCATATTAATTATTTCGTCATTAGTCGCATGTCTTCCGTATTAATTATTTTTATACAGTCATTAGTCACTATTTACAAAGTCACGACAGGCTCTTGAGTAAAGCGGTGGTCACTTTACTCAAGCTCACTTTGAGAGATTTGGCGGCAGCGAGGAAATTCACGATACACTAATTTCTTTATGATTATTTCATTTGTGCACGTTCACTGAACAAAAAATTAAACTAATTCTCACCTAAATTAACTAATTTTACTCATAATTTACACTAGATTCAATAATTGTGAAAAAGTTAAGACTATCTTCATTCACGATGGCGCCAAAACTCCAGTTTTACTATTCTTAAATTATTTATCTTCTAATTGGATAACTTTAAGAACATGTTTCACAAACAGCCAGGCTTTTTCGAAAATCACAAACTCGGGCTTTTATTTTGTTATATATTTATATTTTGCCTACAAAAACTAAGGAAAGTGGTTTTGATAATAACTTAATCCTTCCTGCTTGTAATGAGCGTGTACTGAAAATAGATTTTTAGCTTTTAAAATGGCCTCCTTTATCACGTAAGTACTATCTTAAATGTCAAAAGTTATGGCCGTAAATGTCAATTTCATCATAATGAGCAAGATTTGACTAGATTTTATATCGGTAGTAATAATCATGGCAATGACTTTGGCGTGGCTGTTTTAAAATGAACATAATCAATAACACTTTTATATTATACTCTCGATTCACCACCTTCATTATTATTTTTCCTATCCGTCCTTCCGTATCCTTATTACCTTATTTATACCTACTTTGCTATAGTAAATTTTCATTGAGGTCTGGTTTTTAATTAACCCCAAAAAGACTTTATTTTTTGTATATTTGTTACGCGATTGCTCAGGCAATAACGATCCGATTTTGATTTTCTTCTAGGAAAATTGTTAAGTTTAACAAGATCCGACTAGTTGTTTTATATTTTAGTATTTATTTAATTTAAAACAGACCTGCTCGTTTCTTTCTCAGATGATCCAGTCAAAGAAACTCGCCGGATCTTCTCAGTGAGTGGTCGTGTTCCGATCCGGAGGCAATTTTTAGATTTAGGTATATAGAATCTTCTTAAGAACCTTGGTACTGTCTATGTGTAAAAAATATTCTTATTCATATTCCGAGTATTGCTAAATAATGCATACATTTTCACCTATGTTGACGACATCCTTATCAACTTAAGATGACTACTGGATGTTCATAAAACTCATGTGGGATCAACTCGGACTCATTCGCTTTCCGAAAAAAGAACTAAGTATGAAATCGCGATGTGTTAATGAAATTGTTAAAGTATGTTATTTTATTTATTTTAACTATTATTTTTATTGTTAAATTGAATTTATTATTTAAATTTATTAAATTGTTTTTAAATCAAGTGTAACTTTGTTAGTCACTAATATTTATAATTTATGGATTAGTAGATATAGCGTCACTTTCTGCGTTCACTGTAATTAATACTTATATTGCTTGTTCTAAATTCTAATACCTATAATTAAAACAGGTTTCTGCTTTTAGGATGATTTATTTTGTCTATTAGTAGATGCATTTTTATATTTTTAAGAGCACCATTACACAGTATTCTGTTGAATCTTGTTCCATACTTGAGGGTTGCCGGGCAGAAATCGCTGATTTGGCGAAAAGGCCGCCTTTGTGTATCTTATAATTTAACTTTTATTTGATGTATTTGTAATTTATCTGTATTTGGTGTACAATAAAGAGTTATTGTATTGTATTGTATTGTATTGTATTGTATATGTGGTCATTTTATGATACGGCGGTTAAGAGATCCTTTAAATCTGTGGCTAAAACTTTAATTATTTTTAATATGTCTTAAATGACAGTCTTATGAAATATTGTTTGAAGTCTATTACATTTGGTAAACAGCTAACAGGTGCCCAGGAAGCAAACGAAATTCGAACCTGTAGCTCACCGCTCGCGGATCCACGGCTGATACGTAGCCAAGATCCGGTAATATAAAATTAAAACTGAAATATATCTGAACACGTGTTTATTTCTTTGTCAATAACGGGTTCAATGTTAACTTTGAAGTAATAACCTTAACGATGCACGAGTGTTGTCAATGCCAAACTAACAATATTTAAACCCATAAAGCAAGTATTAAAGGTGTTGAGTAGTCTTTAAATAGTTTGTCTATAATTATTGGATGTTGTTGTTTTGTTGCAGATTGCCAAAACGCAGTGACAACGTACAGGTGGGAGCGGTTTATGTAACGCGCGGCGAGCGGGCACCGCAACTTGCGGCAGTGCTCCGTCGACCGCCGGGGTACGCCATGGACCGGCCGAGCGGCACCGCGCACACACACTCCGGCTTCGGCGCCTTCTGCAACGCGATCTCAGAAACTATCTCGGTACGTACCGTACGCGCGCCCCGTACGGACACACGTCCCATTTCACCCTTCATCAAACCACAACGCCAAAACAGATTTTGGCGCCGACACGCGCACTAATCATAAACTTCGTAACTAATTTACCTAATTGAACACGTTCTATTTTCGGGAGCACGTGCTCGACGAGGTTGTAAAGTGAAGGTCTTAGGGTTTGTGACAGGAGGTGATACGGAATCGCAGAATTCGTACTGGAATAAAAAATATAAACAAGTTTATTATTAGCCGGTTCGGGCCGGGTCGCACGGCCGTGATTTGTCCGATGGCTGTGATATACCGAAATATCCGCGCAATAAATGAACAGGACGGTCGACGTACAAAGACCGGTGCGGCTGCGACATCAGGCACTCGCGCGAGCTCTTCCCGCCCGGTCACCACGACCGGCACGCGACATCTTCGACACCAATTCTTCAGCGCCGTCACCGTTCTACCCCGGGATCTTCTATCATAGGTACAGGAAACGTTCTAACTCTAGATAAATATAGCCAATGTGTGAAAATGTGTAACGGAAGTGATCTTTTCAAAAAAACGTTGTTTTGAAACTCTGAAAATAGTGACTTTCAGTCAAGGATAACTAGGGTTGTTACAAACGTTTATCTGTTTGTATTATGTCATCTTAATACCACGTGTTCTTAACTAAGGAAAATATTTGAAAATCTTTGCTGGTTATGATTGGATATAGTGATAACAGTTACAAATCAAAATCCCTGCGAAACTAAAATAAGACTTATTTATTTTCTTGTGAAAAAATATCAAAAATAATCTTATGAAATTTTCATTGTTTTTGAAGACGTCGGTATTTTTTTACAACACGCCTCTCGTAGCTAGATTTCTTATTATTTAGGTATTTTTGCTGTCATTTCATTTATCATAACACAAATATAACATTTTGTTGATAAGACTTTTAATCATCTTTAGAAAAGACTTTTTGTAATGACCTTAATATCAAAAGATAGATGTTTAATTCAAGTTATAAAAGATTATATATATATTATATAAAAGATTTCATTTACCAAAAGTTTTAATTAATTAAATAAAGTTTACATTTTGTTTAGCCACCCCAAGACAAGACTTTTTGTAATATCCACAATATCAAAAGATAGATTTTATAGAAGATTTAGGTTTCTGAAAATAACAACGTGCATATTTATTATTAAAAACAGGAAATGTCAGTCTAAAAACCTATTTTAATCTATGTTTTCATATTCGCTCACTTTTTCTTTTAACTAAAATATTTCTTATAACTTTGTGTTTTTTAACTCGTTTATAGCACAGGCCTAGGATAAGTTTATTGGTAGATGAACATCCTACAAGTTGGCTAACAATGTTTTCGTGAATCAAACTTAGGAAAACGTGATGAACATTTTATTTTGTACTTGTTAGCTTGGAAAATATTTACGGATGAAAAATGTTTTTATCGGTAGTAACAAACTATTTCAGAACGTTCTCTAAATACATAGACCCCAAAAAATGAATATTAAACTATATTTCTCAAAGACTTTTCGATTTTGAAATATTTCTTATGAAGTTTGTCACTAATATTTAGTAACATCTTCATTATCATCATTCTTATCTTGAAAGTGAGTCTTGAATATTATACTTTATTTTACATTAGCGACATTTTTTTAGACCGTTTTAGGTATGTACAGAATGCCCACTGTCAATATAAAGTTTATAAAATATATATTTAAACGTATGATATTAGCATACTAATATTCTAAACAAATATTTTTGAACAAATTACACTAATTATTGATCCAACCCTAAAGTAGAAAAATTGTGCTTGTGTTATAGGTATGGGTTTTAATAAACAACCGATAATAATAAAAATAAATATAAGTTTACCTAAATTTACTTTAAATGATATGCGAAAATTGTTGAGCCCAAAATTATTATAAAATAATTTTTATAATAATTAGTAATACCTAGAAATACCAATACACACGCTCATAAAAAAATCATAAGCCCTATAGGGTGTAAAGTACCTTCTAGCCTCTGTCGCAGTGTAAATATACTGTGCCTGAGTGGTGTTAGGCGTGAACGCTAACACTTTGACCATGTGTTAGTCAACAAAGTGATATTCCTTATGGTTTCATTTTTCATTATTATATTGTCATTTGTTAGTCTTTCAGTTTTTTTAAGTGTTGTAGAAAAGTAAAAGATCAATATAATGGGGATTTTACCGTATTAAAATCATAAATTAAATTAAAATCTAGTAATATGTGTAAATATTTAAGTTTCAAATCTGTCATTCCATTGTTCTATATCAGTATGTATATCAGCTTGTATGTGTTTGACATCTCGAAATACATTGTAAATAATTATTCTACAATTTCTATAAAAAACAAACTGAAGGATTATTTTGTTATATTATATTAATACATTTAAAACCTGTGACTGACATGACTGGCCACCAATTTAATTGTATTTTTTAAGTCCCTATGGAAAATTATTTAACTATTTAATTATCACTATGATATGTCAAAACTTTTGAAAAGGTTGTTAATTTGAAATCAAGCCAAAGATATTTTTTAAGTTAGGTATACTTCTTTTGGCGAGTTAGGAAAAAATTATGAGGGTAAATTTTTACGATGCTTGCGCACACCGTCACGAAAAGCCGACATGATGAAGTTAGCTATAGATAACATTTTAGTTTTTCACAAAAAGGTACCAACAAAGTAAAAGTAAGGACATCTACGTATGTTTGCGTGAGAACTGACAACTGTATTCACAATATTTCTTTATTTCTATGGTTAGTGTCATTTTGTCTGAAAATGTAAAATAAGGCAAAAGATAAAATTTTTAAAAAGATTTTTATCTTATTACGCCGAAGAAGTATAACTTCTAACGCGTGTACATAAGTACACACACAATTTTTTTTTATATGGCAAAAAGCAGCGAACAAGCACACGCGTCCTCCCTGATGGTAAGAGATAACCGTAGGCTATAGACACTGTAGATGTTGTATTTAGGTGCGCCGCTGTCCTGTGGCTGGATGTTAGGCCAACTGTGCAAATCCATCAGCTACCCTACCCTCCAAATCGAAACATGAAAAATTCATTATGGCACCCTGAAATCAGAGAAAGACTTTCTTATAACGTTGAGAAAATATATCTTTCGTTCGTTTTCGTTTCGTTTTTTTTATGATATTGGAAGGCAAACAAGCAGACGGATTTCCTGATGGTAAGAAATTCACGCCGCCTAGAGACATAAAAGGTGATAATGGTGCGTTGCCAACCTAAGGTCAGGATGTTAGACCTCGAGTAAAAGTAAGAAACGTTAAAAAATCACCATAATCAAAAAAATAAGATAGCGAAAACAGCAAGTAATGACTACCTACTGTGCTTGAATTCTTTATTTCGGAAATGTGTATGTTTGTATGTTTAATCACCTCTGTAGTCTAAGACCGGTGTTGGATTTGACTTCATGAGGTCTCGGTTTTGATTCTCAAGTCGGGCAACAAAAAGATAAAGTGCTTTTCAATTTTTTTATTAAAAACTTTACCCGGTTGGCGATAGGCTTGCCACCTATCACATTGTAAAACTTTTCACATTGTAGAATTTTAAGTATTTTAAGAGTAAGAGTATACGAATCTTTATTTATAATTAATTTGGACATCAAATCAACGTAACAGATTTAGATATTATGTTGGACTAGGGAGAAGACTTCTTTTAATATCAATATCATAACGGATTTTCGCGGGAGAGTTCTAATATGCAAGCGAAGTTGCAGGCACGAGCTAGCAAGCTGTAAGTGTTAAGTGGTTATGTCTAGACACGACGTAAAGCCACACCTACAATAATTAACAATCAAAATACATTAAAACACTCGAGTGGTTTAATTGAAGAATTGCCTCACAATTGATAATAATATGAGTTCCTGTGTGAGTAAATTCGTGTTCATTTGAACTGACAAATGACTATAAAGGTCAATTTTGTTTGCAACAAGCGAAACAGCATTTACACTGTTGACAATGATTGTCACTGTTGACAAATTATGTTTTACTATAAACACTTACATGCTGTTGTTTATCCATATAATTGACTATTAACTATTTTGCTTGATATCTTTCGTTTTTAATCAAAAAGAGGGGTGTTATAAGTTATTTATACTCACTTGTATAGTGCCACCAACTTACCTGGTTAGGGGCCCTACCATGAACGCTAATAGCAATATTATTTCCATCTTGCTAAATGTCCGGCTTTATAATCGACTTTATGATATATGTTATAAGGTTGTCTTTCTCCGATGACAATTGAAATAATACTGTTTTAGGAGAATGACTACGTGGGTAACCATAAGGTAACTTTATGATATACGTTATAAGGTTGTCTTTCTCCAATGACAATTGAAATAATACTGTTTTAGGAGAATGACTACAGGGGGGTTACCATAAGGTAGCTTCCTGTAGTCAAAATTCAAACTAAACTGCTATTTCGTAAAACACCATTCTACTATCAGTTTCTAAAGTTAAAAGTATGAGCACTGAAAATGAAATTCTCAACACGACGATTTTTTGTCATTTATTTTTAACCTAGACGGGGGCATTGTGTAAGTTTGTGTTAGTGATACACTTTGAACGGATGGACCGCCTTTAAAACGTTTTTTTTTTGTTTGAAAGCTGATGTAATCGAAATTGTTCTTTGGTAACTAATAACTATTTCAATAACATATAGATTTAGACGATGGCTTTTGAACATCTTTAAATTTAGTGTTATATTTTATGAAAAACTTTCTGGCTGAAAAGATTTTTTACTAAACTCTGAGACATATATATTAATATTAATAATGATATATTTGGAAAAACATGTCAATTAATCTAATTGTAAAGTAAGCAAGTGATATGCTTGTGATGTAGGTGTTAGTCAACTATAATAATATATAGAAATTAATAAGTAAATATTCATACCCAGAAATAGCGACATAAATAAGTAGTTTCACGTCCTTATCCCCGAAGGCAGGTAGAGGTACAACCAAGGTACCCGCGATTAGAAAAGTACTTAGATCCCACAATGTAGTGACCATATTCTTTCCATTCAATTTAATTTATCCATTTCAGTTTATTAAAAAAAACATAAAAAAACGTCATAATAACGGAAGCCGATTGTGCCTCTTTGTCGCCGGTTCCGCGGTCTCGCTTGCACTTCAAGCCTTGAATGGAACGCATCAGAGCGAGTAACGCCGCATGAGTCATGTTTTTTTTGGTGCGTGCAGCCGGGTCCATTGTTGCCCTACTCGGGTATCAAAGTCATGTAGTCGACGCCAAAACTGGACTACTAGAGGATACTTCTTTGCTCCTTGTACAAATTTGCGCCAAGAAAGTACACTGAACTCCAGTTACAACATACTAGTTTAAGTTACGGATAGCTTACGAAAATTAGTATGCAAACACTGACTTTAACTGTGATCTTTTGAAGTTTTAAATCGTTTAAATTTTAATAACTTAAATATTTTTTTTATGATGGATCGCGTTGTTATTATATTTTAAGTCACGAATGCATAAACCGTCTCTTTCATAGACTCAAAGTGAAGTACTCCAAGGTTCAACCTGGTATTATACTCTTTATTAATATGTGACACAGACTTTAACAACAACTGTAATCCTACTTCAGTCCATGTTTATTATTTAGACGGATTATCCGTCTAAATCCGTTTGTATAATAATTATAATATGTCAAAATGAATTTTTATTTTCCTTTGTCGTCGCAAAACGCGTGAACGGATGGACCGATGTCGATTATACTTTTTTTGTTGTTTTGATAATAGTCAGGAGAAAGATCTTTAAAAAAAGGTACCTACTAATTCTACTCATAATTAATAATTAATTATGAGTAGAACGAGTAGAGTAGAGAGTATGAGTAGAGTAGAAGTAGAAATAAATTATTTAGAACAAAGTGTGTCGGGTCAGATGGTCTTAAATATATGATAGTTCTAGTTTTTTTATGACATTAGAGGGAAACAAGCAGACGGATTTCCTGAAGTTAAGAAATTCCCGCCGCCTAGAGACACCAAAGGTGCTAATAGTGCGTTGCCAACCAGAGGCCGGGATGTTAGGCCTCGAGTAAAAGTGAGTGTACAGGCTACCTAACCCTCCGAACCGGAACACGTCATGACGTTATGGCGGCAGGAATAGTTAAGGCGATGGTACCAATCCGGGTGAGTCGCTGCGAAACTCTACCACCTAGTCAGATGTCACGGTGTTAGTGACCGCAAGTCTATGCTCGCCTTTTACGAGCTGCCTGGCACAGGAAGGCAGATGGTCTATTCTACAAAGGAGCCCGGACCAACACGGGTAATCTAGCGGTCGATAATTGAGTCTTAAGTTTGCGGTTCTTGGATCTACCTAGAGATCTTACGCTTGAATTAATGTTAGAATATAGATTAAAGAAATTAAAACTAGAAATTCAATAAGTTATTGATTTTTATCTCGGTTGAATTCATTCATCATATATTTTCGGACGAGCCAATTTTTTGAAACATTTTGGAATCTTTTCAATTTGGCATGGCTACATTCCACCTTGAAGAAGTAAAATATTGCTGTAGGTATTATAAATTTAATACGTGCGTATATCCCACCCGAAAGCGAGGTCTATGGCATTTTACGTGTAATTATTCTAAGGAAGGTCAAAGGGTTTCTAAAATGTTTGCCACAAACAAGAATGTTCGTGAATGTTGTAAATGAAAAACAGGTTTATTGTTAACGTTCCGTAAAATTTAAGCGAAATTTCATTATTAGTTTGTACATTAATCTTTATTTGTGTTTAAAATAAAGATTAATGTACAAATACAAGGTTGGCGATAGGCTTGCCACCTATCACATTATAGGACTTAGTATCTTCGGCTAGTCGTGGGTGCCCTGGTTGTACCTCTGCCTACCTCTTCGGGGATAAGGGCGTGAAGATACTCTTGTGTTTAAAATGCTCTGCAACAATTTTCTCGGGTAAGGATACACCACCTTACCTTGGTTACTATATGTTACGTTCCGAAGGGTAGGGTAGCCGGTAGACTTGCATATTAGACCTGACACCCCGGCAGAGGACAGCTACGCACCTATAACATCTATTGGATCTAAAACGATTTTTTCTTACCATCAGGAGTGTGCTTGTTTGCTGTATTATCTCAAGAACATTTTTTTGTATGTCAAACAATATCTGATTTGCAAATGTACATACACTAGTATTTTTTTTACTTCCATAAATCATATAATAGCAATCGTTTGTTAATAAGTTATATGTGCCTGTCAAAACTTAGAAAGTAATCCTGATTGTCGAGTAGGTGTAATGAAATAAAATAAGAAACAGACGATTAAAATATGGAAAAAAATTAACCAAAGTTCACTGCAATATGAGCTTTTTATCAACATCTTAAGAAACAGACGATTAAAATATGGAAAAAAATTAACCAAAGTTCACCGCAATATGAGCTTTTTATCAACATCTTAAGTTTCAATTTTGATTGATATGCGTTTTTTGAAGTTATACTTCTTTTGGCGCGTTAGGAAAAAATGATGATTGTATTTTTTTACGATGCGCGCGCACACCGTCACGAAAAATCGACATGATGAAGTTAGCTATAGATAACATTTTAGTTTTTCAAAAAAAGAAAAAGTAATTTTTATGGTTAGTGTCATTTTGTCTACAAATGTAAAATAAGGCAAAAGATAAAAATTTTAAAAAGATTTTTATCTTATTACGCCGAAGCAGTATAACTTCTAACGCGTGTACATAAGTACACACACATTTTTTTTTAAAATAAAACGGGTCTACTCGCTCATCGCAATATGAGCCTTGCTACATATTTTGAGATTCAAATTTGGTTGCGTTTGGTACATCATTAAGTATTCTGTACGTAAGTACTGGCACTGACGTCTTGTCCTGAACCTCAGGATTCGTAGTTAACTTATTCCTGAATCATTACCATGAGTTAGTATAGGTTACATTTGGTAAGTCACCTGTCTAAATCTTTGACATTTTTGCTCTAAAAATGTGTTTCTCTTAGTTACCACTAGAGGCGCTGTTCAAAGCTTATTAAAATCCTTTACAACTTTTACATTATTTGTATTAACGATTTACAGAGACGGTAACAAGAATAGTAAAATTGATAAGCTGTAAACTTATAGTAAAGGCTCTGACACTCTATCAGCGCTAGCTACTGTCGTAATCCAGAATCACTACATAGTATAAAACAAAGTCGCTTCCTCTGTCCCTAAGTCCCTTTGTATGCTTAAATCTTTAAAACTACGAAAAGGATTTTGTTGCGATTTTTTAAAAGATAGCATGATTGAAGAGGAAGGTTTATACTTTATTTGTATATTTCATAACCGTGCGAAGCCGGGGCGGGCCGCTAGTGATAATATAAAACAAAAAATATTGATTAAGTTTCTACGCAACAACGTAGCATATAATTACATTAGATCTATGTACGATTAAAAGCTGAAAACTGTAATTAAGATTGCGTTTGTAACAAAGGCATTGTACCAAGAATCATTAGTCATACGAATATAAGTTACAAGTTACATAAGATATGTACTGAATATATACTAGGTATATAAAGTACAATGCAAGCTTGATATCGTAGAAGGTTCGACCGCATCGATTAGAACCGATTAGGGTTGGCGACGTTGTTTACAAAAATAAAATAAGTAGGTACCGACATTAATCCTTTTCACAATATTGACGAACATTTTAAGCCTGTATTCGCATCAGATTTATGAACAGGCTTAATTTTATTTTGCTAAAAGAAATGAAATCCGCTGTTTGTTGTTTGCACATATTGCTTAACTCAACAGTAACATTGAATGTTTTTTGTTGGGTTCTTTTGAGAATTTATTGTATGTTTTTTTTATAATTTATAAGTATAATGTATTTAAATAATCGCCAGCGGTTCAGTTGTTGGACTTGTCTGCATAAGGTCCCGGGTTCGATTTCCGCGTCGGGCAACAAAAAGAAAATTAAGTTTTTCCAATTTTCTATTAAAGTAAGTTGCTCGGGATTGGATATGTGCCCGGTTGGCGATAGGCTTGCCACCTATCACATTGTGGGAAATAGTGTCTTAGGTTAGTCGTGGGTGGATGGGTGTTCGGCTGGTTGTGCCTCTGTCTACGGCTTCGGGGATATGGACGTGAATATAATTTTTTTTAAACTAGAATAGCCTCTCTGTTGTAAGGGGACGGTTTCGAATTTTACTTCACGAGGTTCCGTATTCGATATTGAGCAACAAAAGATTTTTTTTTTATATTTAGTTAGAAGTTTGAATTTAATTTCAAACTTCATTTCAATTAGTTATTGTTAACGCTAATATTCAAGAACCCAAACATAATAAATCTATACAAGAAGAAATAACGTTAAGAATTTGAGCGGTTATACCGCCACCTTCAGGTTCCACCATTGTATCAGCTCCTCGCCATATTAAATTTACTTTGCCATTGGATTTACTCATACATGCGAAATTGTGTTATTGTTTTATTACTTTTTAAATGGAAAGTGTTATCGATTCCCGACCTTCTGTCAAAAATTAGCTTATCGTTTAATGTTATTATTACCCTATATAAAGTAGTAAAAAACTACGTTCACTCTTTCACTTAAAATTTATTATTATGTAAAAGACGTTATTTCGCGTTTTAAAACATCATCAGTGCTATTTAAATTTAAGAAAAATGAGGCAGGTAAAACGATGCAAACTTTTTAAAATTTTACAATATTTTAAAGTTTTACCAAGCGTCGATGATCCAAACATAAATATGATATGCATATTTGACAACCCTAGTGGATTGGCGAGTAGCTGGCATTTTTCTCTTTTTCTGTGCTTGAGATTAAATTCCACAAAGACGTGAACCCTCATTTCACTTCTAATATTTCATAAAACAAAAACTTTATACCTATAATATTTTATCTACATATTAATTTTTATTAATTAATAAGTGCAAAAACAGCAACTTAAAAATTTAATAAAAATGAAAACAACAGCTTTTTAGAATATGATATAAGAGAAGGTGTACAGAAGACGCAATATGTACAAGAGATAGACAATTATTATATTTTATACAATAATGCAATACAAACAATTTCTTTTACTGACGACTTATGACTGACGGCTAATTATAATTGATATAAAATTTGATGCAAAATTTCTACTTAACGAATGGCAAAATACTAATGTGATGGCCAAAACTTTAAGAAAGATAGAACTAACTACTACAAACACAGGCACGTCAAACTTATATTTTATTTCCCGCCTTTTAGTTTTTTTTTTGTTCAGTACCTGCAAGCAATCTAGGCATTCAAATAAAATATACTGCCGAATACAATTCAATGAAGGGAAAAACAAAAGAATAATATTTCAGCGGTTTCCAAGTACAAGGCCGCGCGCGGGAAACCTTCATGGCCGTGGATGTCTTTCAATGAAGCCTTTCGTGTAACACTTACTCAAAATAACTAGCAATCAATGTTCAAAGAAACATGATTTAGCTTTAATTAAATTTCTGTAAACGGGAATCAATTACTTCAAGTATAAATAACAATTTTAGATCAATTATGCGTAATTAATTTTCTCATGTTATTACTCCTATGGCCTAAATTAGTTCAACAGTAATCATAAAATTTAAATGTTTAATAAATCGCAATAAAACTTCGTAATGTAGCTAAAAATCATTTTGATACGTCAAACTCCAAACGAAAAATTCGTATCGAAATCGAAGTTTTTGTCTAGGAGTTATGATGCCACAGATACAAACACACACAGATTTGGTAACTTAAAACACCCTTTTCAATCGGGGATTTAAAAAAACTGTCGTCTGTTGTAAAATTATATCCTAAAATATAAGTTGACCGGACGCCTCTGTGGCCCTGTACAGGTCCACTGAAATTGTAAATTTTCAATTTCCCAATAAAATCCCGGAATTGACGGTGATTTTGGTTGGTGATGCCAAATGTCATATTGTGTAAAGTAACATCAGCTAGTCGTCTGTGCCCTGGGTGTACCTGTGATGAGGTCGTCAGGGATGCGGGCATAAAGATTTTTTTCAGTTATTCATACCATCCAAATTTGAGCACAATGGTAACCACGAACGTAATGACCTAATAGTTATGGTTGTATGTAGTGCCAATTCGTTGTCGTTATTCTTCTTCCATTTTTAACTGCTCTAATTAAATAATCCAGTAAAAAAACATTAGACTATTCCACTAAAAGGTGATGGGATCATCACATCCCTACGCTACGACTAACCGAAAATACTAAACCCAGAAAGTGATATTAAATATATTGCTACCCGGGCACATTTTCATTCCTTTCAAAGCATTACAAAATTAACTAACTACATTTTGTTTTAGTTGCCTACCCGGGAATAAAATCCCGGGCGTCATGATGTCGTGTGCAACACTGGACCGCTAGACCACAGAGGCGAGAAAAGCGAAAAAACCGCAAACATACGTCGTGTATATGTTATAGTGATAAAAATAATCAAAGTAAAGGAAAAACTGACGCGACTTTTTGGTAAAAATGTCACATGTCTCAATATATTTATCATCAACCGACTAAGTACGTGACATTAAAGCCCCATGTGTATCAGAAGCCAGTTTCGATGTTAGATTTCAAAGGCGTATCCAAACATTAAACTATTTTTTTAGATTTAAAGCATTTTTAGGTCGTTAGTGGGAATTAAACTTTGATTTCTTTCATAGAAGTTGATGGTGGATACTAGTTCGGTCTGTGATATTTGTTTTTCTCCTAGGGCAGGAAGTCCTTGGTTTTTATTTTTCCTTTGTTTTTTAATAAATAATACAAATATAACTCTAAATTTATCAAAAAAAATCTAAGTAGGTAATTGTAGTAAAGAACGCCCCGTGGCCAGGCTATTTCCTCTGAAAATGGCTTAAAGAGACTGCACACGGCTCTCTTGATGGTAAGAGGCAACCTTGGTCTACAGATACCAATAGTAGTTGCTTCTCTGTATTTTGGGCGAGATGCCAGGCCTATCGTGCTAGTCCACTGGCTACCCTACCCTACGGACGATGAGGAAAATGATGCTGTCACTATGGCGGCATAGGTCAGGTCGTGAATCCTTATACCCGGGAAAATTGATGCACATCACTCTATCGCCAGTGGTCAAATTGTTAATCGTCCATTTAAGAAGTGCTAGTTTCTTACGAGCTGCTAAGTAGAAAGGCGGTTTCTACAAAGAGGACCAACATGGGGGAGGATGATGATATTTGTATTATGCATAAATAGACATGCACCGACTTACCAAGGCTGGTTCCACGTCCTTATCTTTTTTCAGCTTCTTGCAATTATGCTAAAAGTGGTAATTCGTGATTACCACCCACCAAATTAATTTTAGGTATATACTACATTTTTCCAACCAAAAAACAAAAAAGAGTTTTGACATGTCTAAAATGTTCCATATTTTAGACATGTGAAATTAGTCACAATACAATAAATTTGTAACGTTTTGAATTAACTTATTCAGTGATAGATTTTGCTTTTGTAGAAATGTCGCGTTTGACAATGGTGGTAATTTTGTTGAGCACTCACTAAACTTATTTTAAGTTATCGCTGTCTTCTTTCAACGAAGGTAACAGAAAGGGACAAAACACTTTTAGTTCTGTCATATTAGACCGTACACTGCATTTCTACAGACGTTTAATCTATCACTCGGAAAATGTTGATTATAAACATCACAATTTGACATGTTCCGATTAATCTGACTTGTCCAAAACGTTCCATCTCTTTTGTTTTTGTTTCATTTGAAAAAGATAGCATGCACAGGGGCGGATTTGATACGTTGGCTGCCCTAGGCCTACGAAAGATTGCACCCCTTAAGTGCTGTAAAGCATGCACAATTAAATCAACTAAGTATAGAAATTAAATAAAAATGAAAAAAAAATAACGATAATCAGTAAATGATGTAATTATCTCAATCAGTATTTTAGATACTGATTCTTACCATTTCTATTTGTGAGAAGCAATGAATCGTTATTCACAAATTGTCTTTTGCCTGGCTTTCTGAGCAGAGCAAATTTTGCCACCCCCTAAATTTTGCTGTCCTAGGCCCGGGACTACTCGGCCTATTGGGAAATCCGCCCCTGAGCATGCATCTAAAATAAGTTTAGTTTGTGAACAGCAGAATAACCACTGACGGCGGTCATTTTATTGCACACTCACAATTTTAAGTTATTGCCATCTTCTTTCAACAAAAGTAGGTAATAGAAAGAGATAAAACACGTTAAGTGCTGTCAAATTAGTTTGTACAAGATACTTTAAATGCCTTTTAATTTATTTCTCGAAAAATGTTGACTAAAAAAACATCACAAATTGACATGTCCGGATTACTGTGACATGTCTAAAATGTTCCTTATCTTTTCTTTTTGTTTAATTGGAAAAAATACCATACACTTAAAAAGGTTGGTTGGTGCCCTGCAGAATTACCATCTACCACCACTAAACGTGTTTTGTCTCTTTCTCATAAATAGGTTGAAAGAAGATAGCTATAACTTAAAAAAAACTAGTAAGTGGGCTACAGAATCACCACCAATACTTGTCATCGCCGTATTCGGTTTTGCAAAGTAGGTAGCCGATAAACTTATGTCAAAGGCTTAAGATTGCAGCTTCAGATTGGTAAAGCACCATTCATAAGTTAGATAACTATAGGCTATGTGAATAATATCAGAAATGTTAATCTGTTATTAGCCTTAATATTTTTTATGTAAGAGTAGTTTAGTGTATAAGCATACGACTCTTTTGATAGTAAGAAATAACTGTGGCCTACGGACACCATAATGTTATAGATGCGTCGCTGTCCTGTGACCGAGATGTTAGGCATATTGTGTAAGCCTATCAGCTACCTTAACCTGAGGACCAAAACATGACAAGTCCATTATGGTTACGGGAATAGGTAAGGCGGTGGATTCCTGCAAGGGTATGTTGCTGTACAACAATTTATCACCAGTAGTCTTGTTGGTAAAGACCTATTAAACCAATGTTCGCCTCTTGCTAGTTTCCTGGTAGTGAGACAGATGATCTTTTTTTACAGATACGGGATATACGGGATGATAGTATTTGTAAATTAAATAAAATTATCTTTAAGCGTTATTAGATTTTACCAATTAAAAATAAAGTATTCGTAGTATGTTTTGCTTCCTATCGTAAGAATAAAGTTTTGCGAATAGCTCGTGTATTCTTGAAACCATTAATTGAAATATGAATATGATTTTTTTTGTATATTATTCTACGAGTATAACCATAATTATTATAATATGGTTTAAACAGTCGCGTTTTGGTTTAATAGCTAAATGAATAAATAATAATAAATTTGGCGAGTAATGATTATTTTTAGAAAATACTAAACATAAAAAGACACAAAATTTTAACTGCAACATAAAAATCAGTGAAGAGGAAAAAAAATGTCTTCTACTCCGTTTATCTAGGGGAATCCCGTAGACGATTTCATTTTTCGTGACATTCTAGAAAATTACTTTAAAAATTAAGTGTACCGGAAATATCACCCCGGAAATTGTGAATGAAGACACTATCGTCTTTTTTATTTTTTTACAAATTGACTGTACATTTTTATAGGTAGCTTTAGCACAATTGTTTTGTTCCTCCCCATTATCTTTTTTTACAGAATGGTTAATCCATACGAGTACTAATATTATTAAGATGAAATGTTTGATTTTTAATTTGTTTGAAATGAATAGGTTACGAAACTACTGGACCGAATTCAAAAATACTTTCACCCTTAGAATGCTTTATTATCCCTGAGTGACATAGGCTGTGTTACATCAAAATTGGTGCAGTAAAAGCCAAGTTACGCAGTCGAAGCTGCGTGAAACTGCGTCAGCAACAATAAAAGCGAAGGTTTTGCTTGATTATGTAACAATAACATTAGCGCTGTTTGATGTAGATTGTAAACTAACTAATGGTTTAACTTCCAGCCTTATAATGTCAATGCACCATTACAATTTTTGGTTTCTATAAACATGATTTCTTACCAATAAAAAATTTGCTTCTTCAGAAGGCAAGCATATTACTAACAATTTCATAAAGGACATTTAATCCTGAAACATAAAATTTTAGAGAAATGTAGATGAACTATTTTTAAACCTTCCCACTGCAAAATTGTAAATTTAACATGTCTATGTGTGTATGTATGTGTGTACATCTATCTGTCTGTGGCATCATAACTTGGACGGATTTTGATGTGGATGTTTTGTTTGAAAGCTGGCGTGATCGAGATAGTTTCTAGCTACATTAGTTACAGGTTTTGTCAGTATGAATATCTCAAGATTTTAAAGATGGTGTGATAGTGGTCGCCCGTTGGTCAAAATTTGACGATAACAAATTTTAATACCTTGTTGATAAAAACGTCATCTTCATATCTCAAGACCAACTATTTTGTTTTCAAACTGTGTGGTGCACCATCTTCTATCGTTATCATCAATATATTTGTTTGTGTGTGTCAGATGCTAGTAGTGTGGGTAAAGTTTTATTTATAGATTTAATGTTCTTTATAAGCATTATTATAGAAAAATATAAGCGTGCTGCACTTTTCCTACATATAAACTATAAGTGTGCCAAATTTTATGCTCCTACGTCCTCGTAATTTTCGTAAAAAGGGGTCCAAAGTTTTAGAATCACTTATTAATATATTAAAGATATTTATCGCCGTTGCCAGAATTACATGAAGACTTAAAACCCTACAATGTTGATTGTCCAAGCATACAAAAGTGTCCAATCTGATTTAAAAAACAAAACAACATTGTAGAGTAAAATAATGCGTGAGTCGGAACTCGGCACGAGATCGCGGGCACGCAAGGCGGTTTGACGTTACGCTATAAATAGAAAGATAGGAAACTCGGCCACTGCTCCTGCTATTTCTAATTGGAAGCCCCGAAATCAAGAACACGGTCAGCTTATCTTGAAATTTCTTGAAATTCGTTGTCAATGAGGTCGAAATTCTTTGAATGTTTACGTTTATTTAAATTTTAAGTTTTCTTTTTTCTTTCTTTAAGTTTTGGCTTTCACGTTAGTATTTTGCCATTCGTCAAGTAGAAGTTTGCATCAAATTTTATATCAATTATAATTAGTCATCAGCCATTAGTCGTCAGTAAGTCATGTCAGGCTCTTGGGTAAGGCGGCGGCCTCATTACACAAGCTCATGTAATAAGATTTGGCGACAACGAGGAAATACACGACACGCTAATTTCTTTACGATTATTTCATTTGTGCATTTTCACTGAACAAAATTGTACAAAATGCCACCAAAATTGACTAATTTCACTCAATATCAACACGAAATTCAATAATTATGAAAAAACTTCGACCATCTCTTCTCTCGGTGGCGCCAAAACTCCATTTCAAGTTTTATGATTGGAATCCACATTTAAAAAAAGAATTTGAAATTTAACAGTTTATATAAAGAAGGTTTTCAAACTTATTATTTAAATTTTTATTTTTATTTTTATTAATAGTAAGAGAACTATAGTTCATTCTTTACGTTATAGCATGGATTGTGATACTTCCTTCCCTTTAATATTCGTAAGAGAGATTTCCCTTTAAATATACACTTTTTTTGGAAGTAAGCGCTTGTACTTATCCACTATACACTTGATTTAATACTTTTCGTTACTCTTTAGCCAACTGGTTTCACTTTTTACAGCATCGTCATAGTTTTGAAACCATGATGATGCTGTAAAAAGTGAAACCGGTTGGCTAAAGAGTAATGAAAAGTATTAAATCAAGTGTATAGTGGATAAGTACAAATGTTAACTACAAAAAAGTGTGTATACAATGGAATTCCACCAAGTGCCGACGATAGCAAGTATAGATATTAAATAGTTTGAAAAATGATTACTTCTCTGGTCTGTGCAATAGAAACACTTATCATAATCCTTGCCATTTTAGGCAATATTACTTCACTAGCTGCCCGCCTTCGCTTCGCTTCGGTTATTCAAGGATATATAATTTTGCGCCCGGAGATTTTAACTTTTTGATAACTCATTAGTTGTAATTTTTTTCTGGTAGTGTTAAGAACAATTTTGATCTAAATTACAAGCATGACGTATCTATTAGATTTATTTGATTAAGGTTTAATACTGTATTGTTAAAATATGTTCTAAAATAACCCTTATTTTACTGTTTTAAGTAAACGCAAAAAACGGTTATTGTGGGTTATTCTTCAAAGATAGACATATATCACCGCGTACTTTTTTTGAGATCTATCGAAGAGGAAAAATCCCACCATACATTGTTTTGTTAAAACTCAAAAGGTTTTGGCAGCGTTTTCGAGGAAAGCTCCCGATCGGCATATTTTTTGCCGATATATTGAACAAATATCGTTGTAATATTGTTGGTTTGTACAAAACATAAACTTACTATACACTAAAAACTTCCTCAAGAATTGTTCTATCTATTGTTGAAAACCGAATGAAAATCCGTTCAGTACTTTTCGAGTAAATCGCGAACAGACAGACAGTTGCGGCGAGGGACTTTGTGTTATAATGTATTGATGCTTTAACTTACCGTAGGTTCATAGTGACATTAGTATTATTTAAGTAAATATATGTACAGAATAGCCTTAAACAAATTTCTGTAAGGCCATTCTATAAATATGTTTATACATTGTGTACATATTTCTTTTTAAACCAACATCAAAAACTTTAGGTATGTGTTCGACTCCCATATATTTTTTTATTTATGTTAATCAATTTCTCCATATTTTGTGAACCAATTTAAAAAATATATTTATGAGAGCGTTCTTTCCACAAGTCTATCTGGATCTGATGATGGAAACCCAGAGACGAAGAACACTATTATTTGTGTACTTATCTTACAGCTACTGTACTATCCGATACATCTTCAACATAACTTATTATACTTTACTTAAATTTACCCTGGAGATCTAGAAAAAGAGAATGGTCAATGTTTAAATATGTAAGGTAATTCATTTACCTGTCCCAACGTTACTTTATGGAAGGAGAGTTGGGTATGTCAGAAGAATCACGAATAGGACAAATTCGGTCGATGTGGGAGCGCTCCGAAAAACCTATGATGTTATGCTGATCTCTCATATTCGTAAGAGTTCAGAGAGAGAGAGAATTCCGGGCATATTTTTTTAATAAAAATGATGTTCATATTTATTACATTACATTACATAAACATATATAGATGAATGTCTGTTTTAAAAGCGTTACAAACATAAAAAAATTAGTTTTCATAGTAGCGTTAAAAGATCTGTGTAGATAATAGGCATTCGTTATCATAAATAGAATATTGGAAGCTTTATTTCCCAAAAGGAAGTCGGTGAAAAATTATGTTAAATATAATAGACATGTACGTGAGTGCGAAATTTTGGCTGTAATGCCTAAATTTGCCAAGCAGAACGTAGGAATTATAAATTAGCAATGACTTTTTTCTATTAATTGGCTATTTTCTAACAATGCCGAAAAAAGTTATTGCTTTTTATGTTTGCGACTTTAAAAAAAATAAGCAGGTGCTTCAAGCATTATACAAATTTGCCTGCTTTGCTCTAATGTCGGCCCGGGCTCCTTTGTAGAATATACCATCTGCCTTTCTGCTAGTCAGCTTGTAAAAGGCGAGCATAGACTTACAGTCACTAACACTATGACATCGGACTAGGTGGTAGAGTTTTTCAGCGATACAACCGGATTGGTAACATCAGCTTACCTATTCCAGCCGCCATAACGGTGATTCCTGTTAACATGTTCCGGTTTAGAGGATAAGGTAGCCGGTGAACTTAATTTTGCTCGAGGCCTACCATACTGGAACCATACTCCAAAGGCTTACTGTTATATTACTTTTGTTATGTTTTAACACCTAACCCGAAATCAATTATTTTTTTTGCTTTTTTAACATTTTAACGAACATTATATTTTAAAATAAAATATAAAAAGTAAATATTTTATTGTGTTGTTCTAGAAAAAGTATTTGAAAGCGAAGTTTTATAGTAAAAATGTAAAAAAAATATGGAACACAATGTTACAAAAAATGTTTATTGAAACCATTTTTTATTAAGATTAGTCAATATGTCTAACCTACTTTATTTTATTAAAATAATCCTTACCAGGATGGCATGGGATCCACACCCAAAGTAAAAGCTATCATCGGCGAAACCAAAACTTAAATCTATTTTTTTATGAAAATCCGTGTTACTTGGTAAGATTATGAGGGAAAATTGCTATGTACGTGACTGTAATATATTATATTCAGAGTAAAGATAACTTTTCTGAGTAAACAATATACTTAGCTATTATATCCGTTGAAAATATAAAATAACTTCTTTATTATTACTAGCTGCCCGTTCCGGCTTCGCTCGGATATTAATTTTTTTAACATAAATTGAGATATAAGCTATCCTATCTCTCAAGTTGGATCGAACTGCACATGGTGTGCGAATTTTATTATAATCGGTTAAGTGGTTTAGGAGTCCATTGAGGACAAACATTGTGACATGAGATTTATATATATTAAGATTTATAATGTTTATACGAAGATATCATAGCTTATGGTGGTAATTCTGCTGAGCACATACTTTTTTTATGATATTGGAAGGCAACACGCAAACGGATTTCCTGATGGTAAGAAATTTCCGCCGCCTAGAGACACCAAAGCTGGTAATAGTGCGTTGCCAACCTGAAGCCGGGATGTTAGGCCTAGAGCAAAAGTAAGATTACCGGCTACCTTACCTTTCGAACCGGAACACGTCATGACGTTATGGCGACAGGAATAGGTAAGGCGGTGGTACCAATCAGGGTGAGTCGCTGCGAAACTCTACCACCTAGTCAGGTGTCACGGTGTTAGTGAACTGTCACTTCTTACTTACTTGCTGAAGCCTTCGCTCGCCTTTTACGAGCTGCCTGGCAGGAAGGCAGATGGTCTATTCTTCAAAGGATCCCGGACCAACACGGGGAAAAAATATTCCAAGCGTATGCTATCTTTTTTCCAATGAAACACAAACAAAAGAAACGTTTTAAATATGTCAAATTAGTCCAGACACAATGGTGGTGATTCTACTGTGCACTAACTAAACTTATTTTAGATAAGGCTACCTTCTTTAATGAAACAGGAAGGAAAGAATGTCAGATTAGTCCGGATACGTCAAGCTATGGTGTTTTTAATCAACATTTTCCGAGTAATACATTAAACTTCTTTAAAAATGTCGTGTAGAGACTAATGTTACAACACTAAAAACGTTTTGTCTTTTTCAATTACTTTGTTTGAGTATTATTAAGGGTCAATTTATACTAGCGCAGAGTCGAAGCGAATCGAAGCGTCAATCCGAAATTTAATATAGCAAATTCATCCTTATCTCCACAATGTAATGCATATATTTCTTCCAAGGGAAAAAACGCGCAAATTCACGCGCATTAGAGAGAATTCGCACGCCTTCGCGCGAGCAATTTGACTTGATTGTGAGGAATTTGACGCTTCGATGCGCTTCGACTCTGCGCTAGTATGAATTGACCCTAATATTCAAAGATTACTTTAGTTGAAAGAGTATGTAATATAAAATTAGTTTAATGAGTGCGCAACAACATAAAACTTTTGATGTACGTCAACTAAACTTATTTTAAGTATGTGTTATATTTCTCCAAATAAACAAAAAGAAAAGAGATTTTTCTACTTGTCAGCTTAGTCCGGACATGTCAACTCGAAAGTTTGCAACTTTTCTGAAGAATGGATTAACCATCAGTAGAAATGTGGAGAAAAAACTAATCTGACAGCTTTTAAAAGTGTCAGAATAGAAAAAGAGAAACTTTTGCTATTGCTTTCGTTGAAAGAAGATACCGATAGCATAAATTCAGTTCATTTCTCTTGCTAAAGAGTATTTATATTCCTTAGTTTATTTAGTGCGCTGCAGAATTACCACCACTTATATGGTTCAAAACTTTATTTCAGTATTTAAAATAATAAATGTGTTGCCAAATTCCTTTGAGCTGGCAAAGCCTCAAAAATAATATTTTTATTGTTATAGACATAAAGGTATTTAAAATTTAAGTCACCTTATAACATAGAATAACAAATAATTTTACTTCTAAAGACGTTTATCAAAGGCCGAAAAAATCTCAGTATTTAAACGTGACTATTAATTTGGTGTCTCTTTCATTTTCATTGAATCGAAACAAGATAGCAATTAAATAAAAAAAAATTGCGTAGCGAATGTATTGATTCGGATAGTTCCTTCATATTATTATTATATATCATATTGTTTATGGTAATCTACCAAACTCAAACGTAAAAATATAAAATTTTAGATCAATTGGTTAGGCGTGTATAATATTTAGATACGTATAAGCACAATTAATTACAAATTCAATTCAAAATTCAAAAGATTAGGCACATTTACAAGGCATCTAAATATACAGGTGAGAGTGCCCTGTAACTATTAGCCTGGATTAACAACAACGCTTTACATTTAACTACCATCATCATTCAGTGCTCGTCACTCCCGTTTTCCCGTTGGGAAGGGTTGCTAGTAAACTTACTGACAGAAGACGCTCAATATTTTACTTTTAACAGCGATACCGGATGCGTTACGTTTCCGATCATGAAACTCGTCCATTTAAATCCAAATGGACGAGTATAGAGATAGTTCCAATAAAAAATTTTCAAGTAAAAAAAGTATTGTACTAACTCCGAAAAACCTCCTTTCATCATCCATCATACTCAGTTAACAAAAAGTAAATACATAAAGTAATACAAGGCTTCCAAAATATTTAGACAATATGCGAGACTTGCTATAGTGTGTTTACAAAAGGTTCCGGTAAGAAAAGGAGGTAATTCGTTCAAATATAAGGTCAGTGTTACACGAGGGCGGATTATCCAATAACAAATACGTGGAGGGCTTCACAATATGTTCACACCTGACGCAACATTGACACAGACATTGGGGATCTTTACTTGGTGAGAAAATACATCCGATTTTTTTTCATATGATACGAAAGCAAACAACCATGGTATGGTACCATGGACATGGTAAGAGATAACCGTATTATTTTGTTTTAGTTTATCTTCTTTTTAGTTCTGTTACGTACAAAGTTCAGTAATTGCCTGTTGTTTTATGTTAACTCTTTCAGTTCCTATCTGGTCTGGCTTTGAGCGATAAGACCGCCATTTGTTTATTTTTATTTTTCTATTTATTTCTATATCATATAGCACAATAAATAAATAAACTTCTCTACAATTATATTATATGACGAAAACAAAAACAACAACAATAATTAATTTAAACATATCTGCTACTTCATTAATGGTGATAGTATTCTGTGTATTGAAACGGAATAACGACTTTTTCATACTTTCAAATGTTACATAGGCATACAAAAAGTTATATAAGAAAAAAGTTGTTAAATAAGTAATAAAAAATATAATTTACTTTGGTTTTGTTGCTTCAAATCGAGGCGTAGTAAAAATGGTCTGAAATGCCGCAGATAAAATTTAAATTTTCCCCTCCGCTTCTTTTGGCAATAAACCAAGCTTCAGGAATAATGTTTTGAAGATATTTCCTTTCGTAAACGACAAGATATCATTACGTAGTGATTGAGTAATTTTCATATTCCTACACATATATTTTTCCGCTTAGGAAACCCTACTGTCTCAAGGTTGCAATATTGTGACACTCGCAACTTTGGAAAGATTAAATAATTATTTATAATAAGAGAAAACTAGAGTTTTGGCGCCATCGTGAATAATGATCTTGAATTTCGTGTTTATATGAGTGAAATTGGTTAATTTAGGTGGCAATTCGTTTTTTTTACTATATTGGAAGGCAAACAAGCAGTCGGATTTCCTTATGGTAAGAAATTCACGCCGCTTAGAGACACCAAAGGTGGTAATGGCGCGCTGCTAACCTGAGGCCGGGATGTTAGACCTCGAGCAAAAGTAAGTTTGCCGGCTACCTTACCCTCCGAACCGAAACACGTCATGACGTTATGGCAGCAGGAAAGGTAAGGCGGTGGTAAAAATCCGGGTGAGTCGCAGCGAAACTCTACCACCTAGTCAGATGGCACGGTGTTAGTGATGGTAAGCCTATGCTCGCCATTTACGAGCTGCTTGGCAGGAAGGCAGGTGATCTATTCTACAAAGGAGCCCGGACCAAGACCGGGAAGATTTAAACGTATTTTTTTATTATTATAGAATTTCGTGTTTATATTGAATGAAATTGATTAATTTAGGTGGGAATTAGAATAATTTTGTTCAGTGAAAGTGCACAAATAAAATAATCCTGAAGAGATTAGTGTACCGTGTATTTCCTCGCTGCCGTCAAATCTCACTAGGTGAGCTTGAGTAACGAAGCCACCGCTTTACTCAAGATCATTACCTGACATGACTTTGTGCACAGTGACTAATGACTGTATAAGAATTAACTAACTTGACATTGACTAAATAAGTCGTGAAAAACGATGGAAAGCCGCATAAGAAGATAAGAGAAAGCTTAATAAAAGTTAATAATGTAACTACTTTTATAAGATTTTAATTAATAGTTGTAGTTGTATACGTTTGCGTTAAATAAAAGAAAAATCATAACTGTTAGTAATATTTATTACAAAGTTGTATAGGTATAGGTACGTACATTTTGTACGTACCTATACAATAAGATTATAGTAACTTTTTTTTACCTTATGACTTACTTAAATGAAAAAGTCATGTATTTAAAAGGTTATATACATTAAATATGTGTATATGAATATGAAAAGGCTAAAGTCTGTCTTTCCTTCCTTCATTTTGCAACGAAGCCGTAAAATATTTTTTGTATGTAGAGTTAGTTAGAAGGCTTGAAAATGCCATACGACGATCTCAAATCGAAGTTCAAGTCTATAGAAAAAATGCCAAAAAACATAATGAAATAACTATTCTTATATAAGTATACAAATACTACTAACTTATTAAATTTTATTGCCTATTCCTTCTATCATAACTAGTTTTTTTGGTAAATTTGAGAAATTCACAAGTAACTAAGGTCTTATTTGATGATTGTGTAGAAGCCCCTTTATACCATGTGACCTGTAGGGTTACTCTTTAGTATCGATTGTATGCATAACTATAAATCACGCGGTTATAGCCCGAATTCCTAAAGAGCTAGAGGTAGGCAAAGGTAGGCAGAGATAGGCGGATGTACGCAGAGGTAGGCAGAGATACAACAAAGACACCCAAGATTAGCCGACGATACTAAGTCCTGCGATGTGATAGGTAAGTAACAAACCTATTGCTAACCGCGAACTTACCCAATCCTGGGTATCTTTTTTGTTAGAAAATTGAAAAAATACTGTTATAGATGTGCGACCTGGAAATCGAATTTGAAACCTCATGTGATCAATGCCAACACTGAACCACTAGACCCCGAAGAGGAAAAGTATTTTAGCTATTCTAAATGTATTTTAGAATGTTCACAAACCTGAAGTTAAGTTATTAGAAATAATTGATTGGTACTATTTCAACATTGTCTAATATTTACTTAGATCTTATTCAAAAGTTTAATTAGTATCAAACATCAAAGAAGTATCTTTTATTTTTTTAAGACAAAGCTTCACCTTTCCTTCTATCTAAGTTAGGGCATTGAACATTTTATAAAATTCGTTAAAAATGAAAAATTTGGTCTAGCGGTCTGACGACTGACTTGACTTCTTGAGGTCCCGGGTTCAATCTTGTTGTGTGGGTTGTGCCTTTACCTATGGAAGATACTTACTTACTTTTTTTACTAAGGTATATGTTTATGCAAATTGCAATGTCCTTAGTAGTAGTCCGTAGTAGGCAGAGAGTATCATGTAGCAAGTGTCATTGGTAGCTCAGCTAGTGGCACTTTTTTATAAAATGGGAAGTCAAGCAAGCAAACAATTGAATGAGGTCAAACTCGAAGGGTTCACCAGTAGGCATCCCAGGGTTACGTCTTCTATCTTCGAGCTTCATCCTCAGACCAGCTCGGTTTTATCAGCACTCATTAGTGTTAGGTCTGCAAGATCTCACATATGCAAAAAAAGTGAAAGAAATAGCCACATCGCCTCTAATGTCCATTCCGATGAATACGAAAAAGCTGCAAATAAGCTGAAGACCTTGAACACCTGGACAGATCTCCACAAACTATAGCTAAGAGCCATCTTACACACACACACACACACACACACACACACACACACACACATACACGTCAAACTTACAACACCCCTCGTTTTGCGTCAGGGATAAAAAAATAACGATACGATATTTCGCTAGATATTATTACAGTGTTTACGAATATTGTGAAAAAGTATCAGTGTATTACATTTTCCACAATATTCGTAAATATAATTCTGCTAAAAACATGTACTGAGAAAATCCGTTTCGCTTGTACCAACGTCATGTTAATACTCGTATATTATACAATAATGGATATTCATGGCATGTTTATGTCACGTATGTAAGAAACAAAATATGTCAACATAAGTGACAAAGTGTCTCTTAAACACTTTGTCACTTATGTTGACATTCTTGTCATAATTTCATAAAAAATACTTCTAAAATTAACAGACGTATAACATATTTAAGTGTTAGATCACTAACAATTAATAAAATGGTTAAATATGTATTAATCAACAATTTCCCCCCAGCTGATAAATAAGACACGTCTCCAAATGATTACACATGAAATAAAATTTAAATAATAAACTTTGGTTTATTTGTAAAAGAAACAGCTTCTAATTTACATAACTTGTGGAAATGTTGACTTAACAATGATTTGCATATTAAAATTTATAAAGTTTTAACACGAAAGCTTATTTAAATTACATTTAATCCTAACCTTAAACAGTGTTGCCATATTTAATAAGATTAAACAGTGGCAGCTTTACGAGCGCAGCGTTGCCGGTAAACTGGTATAGGTGGGCTAGGACCCTACCATGAAATAACCACGTTAGACGCATCATTATGGATAGCGGACTCATTTAACGGGCCGCGTCGGGATCGCCGCGTAATAATCGGCCTAGCTTTCGTATACATTTATCGCGGCGGACTTATGCTTAAATGTTAAAGGATAGCGCCCACTTTTGACGGGGCGGAGCGTATCGGGTCGGGGTACATCGCATTGCAAAGCATACTGAGGCAGGCCAGGCCACATCGCATCGGCGGATTTCTGTTCCTCAGCACCAAAGAGGAGAGCAAAAAATAGAGAGGCGACTCGACGTTAAAATCGTCAGGTATGGAAAGTGGCTCCTCTAGTAGTTTTCATACGAAAATTTACGAAGCGTTTGTCTTCTTCTTGTCGAAGACATTTGTCTTTAGTGCTTTCACAATAATGTTATCGTGATTTTTGGTGACGGTAGGCCGCATCGGGGAATGCGTGCGGGGTGCCTCGCGGAAATCCACCCCAGAAAAATACGCGCCGACGTGGCCCGGCACAGAGGGCGTTGCTCTATACAAAATGTATGAAAGCGATCTAGGCGGATTATTACCCTGGGATGCGCCCCGTCCCGGCCCGTCCAAGTGGGCGCCTTTCCTTAAATGTACAATTTGACGCGCCCCGACCCGACACGCAGCGTTATATCTACATTCATACATTATAGATGATCGGTAGAATTGTTTGCACCCCTAACTGTTTTGCTTGCGTAAATTTGGCCAAAGTCTTAAGCTTATTAATAATATCCCTCTACACGTCTGACTACTAGTTTAAGCTTCGGGCAAACGTACGTGACTAAATCGAAAGCGATGCGGGAGCCTCTACCGCGCGGCGGACGCTTCCATATTACATAATGCCTTGCCCACCTACGCGAACGGGACGCGGAAATACGCCATTTGCAACGCGGAACGCATGCAACTAGGTGGTCAGACGTGTGTACAGATATTACTAATACCTTGTATTATTTTAATTTTTAATATAAAAATTTTAAAACTCTGTTGATAAATTTATTCTGGTATCTATTTAAGTATTGGTATCGTTGACTAACACCCATAACACAAGCATTTAATTTTCTTAATTTAGGGTTACATTCAATTTGTGTGACTTGTCCAGGGATATAAAAAATATAAATATAATACAAACATAAACACATACATACACACACACATAATTTATTTTTGATAGTTTGTTTTTAATTATAATATTGTACTTAAGGAAATGTAATTTGAATGCATTACATGTATAAATAACTATTTGTTCCTGGAGTTGGGCGTTAGTAACTGCGACACAGTCGTATGACTATTGCGGTTGCTATCGTACTTCAATAATTTGTAAATTTGTACCGTTTCTAATAAAGTTTATTATTATTATTATTATTATTAATAGTATGGTGATCAGTTTGTTGGTTAAGTGGAAATGTATATGCCAAACTTCACTTATCATCCACGAGCTTCGAATCCCATCAACAATAGTGACATATATTTGTGTGACGAACATAGATGTGTATTACTGGGCCTGAAAGATTATAAAATACTTGCTGACCCAGCAAACTTCGTATCGCTTGACATTAATGCTGCGACAGTAGCGCAGTCTGTCGGATCCGATGTGAAACATTCTAAAATCAACAACTACTTATTATTAAAAAAATAATTAAAAAAACATTTTCCAGTGGACCAAATTGTGAATCTAAACCATTCTCGAATTCCCTAGAACACATACAAAAAGTTTCATCGACATTGGTCCAGCCGTCTAGAAGGAGTTCAGTGACATACACACTCACAGAAGAATTATATATATAAGATATCACAGTACGTATTTCTATGTATTGGTATCGTTGACTAATACTCTTACCACAAGCATATAATATAGATAACTTGGGGGTAAGATCAGTTTGGTTTGAAACCTTTTTTTAATTTTTTTATTACGAGTAAATATGTTACAGACGTGTGAATTCAGTGATGATTCATTACAAATGAGGTTCGTGGTTCGGTTTCGCGTTGTAGTCGGCAGTCGACCCGCTGCGCGTTTTGCGTCTCGCCAGCTTGCCGCCCAAGTCTTAATAGAACTCCTATTAAGACTTCGGCGAAGACGGTTATAAACATTGGTTTACACCCGTCTATAACGTAGGTTTAATCCAAATTTAATAATGATCGAAAAATGGAAACAAAGTTTCTTCCTAGGTTACCTTTGTTAGAAGGCGTGTTTACAATCTTCTAGGACGTCTTTAAGCGTATATCATATCACATTTTGTAGAATATTTCAGCGTTTTGTATAAAAGACGAAGATCGTCCAACGTTAAAACCGATTACATGTGTTGTATTTTAAACTTGTATTTAATTCTGTATTGGTAACACAATCATTAGTGTTAAAAAAATCTGTTACTTATGCTCCTTTGCAGCCTTCCGAACCGGCAGTAGAGTTAATTTATTTATTAATTTTGAGGAATTGCTTAAAAGATTATTGAATTTGATTTTTGAGAAGAATATTTAATGTTGAGTACGGCCAGTTTCAACAACCTGTTTAACATACTCGTAGGGGATAGCCAAAGCTGTCAAATATAAAGCTGTAAAGCTAGAGGGCAGGCGAAATTAAGTATTTGTCGTAAGTTCAAGTAACTGTTTTCCAATTTACTTTTTAATATATATCTTTAAATAAAACTTGTTTTGTTTCATTAATGTAGGCAGTAAAAACGTGTCTTTTTATAGGTTAAAATTATACTGTTTATGGAATAACGCATGGGTGAAAGGCGGCAAATATTGTTTTGCCCGGAACGGTGAAATAGCTGGGTCAGGCTCTGGAGATAGCACTACCATAGATCAGTTACTAGGCCACCATTGTTATTTTTTAATTAACAAAAATACAGCAACAAAACTCAAGTAGTCCTATTTCTAACTATAGATAGATTATTGGAATCAGCTGTAAAAATTTGCATTGCTGTCTATAAAATTTTTTGTTGATTTTTGTATATGTATGAATCCAATTCATTTTGTATTATATGTCATTACTTTGTTGTTTGTGTTTGAAACTCATCTTTTATCATTTTCAGGGCATGGCAACAACATCACGAACTAGGAGAAAGGTAAGCACACACTATTAACCATAGCTTCGCTTATACCTCGTCTTTAACCATTTTATGTTTCACTAACGTGTTCAAAATTTGTTTTGTAATTTCTGCGATGTACAGACACGGCTTTTTTACAATTTTTTTAATATATTTGAGATTTTCTATCGTCGGCGCTTAATAAAACATTCAAATATTCAACAATATAGACAATTTAGTAAAATGTATGTGGTATATAATTATGGTAAATTTGTATTATTTATCGGTACTGTACAATTGTAATGGCTGTACTCAATCATAGGGTAAGATTAAATACCACATATTATATACCTGAATAGCGCTGTTCTAGCTTCATTACGGTATATAAAATAAGAAAATATCAAGGGCAGTTCTTAAGGCCAACCCTAATATACATAATCATTGTACTGATTTTACTCGATTATTCCATAATTTGGGAATATAAAATCGAGTACTGAAATACGCATTTGCCGCTTATAATAATACATCAAGTAAAACTACAAGTACAGACTTAGTGCTTCAAGTCTCCAGTCAATATATCTACTACGGCCCGTAAACTCAGCTCAATCTTTTTTTAACAAAAAACTACAAAAGACCAAATAGCTTTATGTCGTGGAACCGCATGTTCACAATTTCACACACAAATTATATGCTATTTTTCGTTAGCGTGCTTAATTGTTACGCGTAAGATATAAGACAGTGTTTTTAACGCCTTCTTGTTTGTCTTATTTCAAGATGTCAAACGTAAAAAAAGATAAAAGCACATGCAATGAATTGAAAAACCGATGAATGTCATAGTTTTTGCTAATATATTCATGCGATATATTAACATGTAAATTGTTGTGTTGATATTGTGCCAAAATCTACAGTATAACAACTACAACTGTTTCTAAGGGGAAGTCACGTCAAGATCTTTTTTTGTATCCGTAATTTTAATGATTTTGGGCCTCTTTTCGATTTTAAAATAAATAAATAGGTTGGCAGTGAAATAACTTAAAAAAACTCAGGCTCGATATTTAAAATAACTAGCACTAGCAACATTTTTTTTCAAGTATGCAAATCATGATGAAAAATAATCATGAAACACTACATAAAAACTTACAATAGACCAGTACAGTAAAAATTGGGTTAAACCGTATAATTTTGTCTAGCAGCATGATTTTACTCAAAAATTTGGATTTAGGTTCTTCAGAGACTCTACTATCAAGAAGTAACTAGCCGTTGGTAGCTTTTTACTTAGGTACCATCTTTTCTTGTGGGTGGAAAATTTTTAATTAAACTATCCATTTAATTTTAAATGCAACCAACTTTAACTCAAGCAATCCGACTCCCAAAAGCAAAAGCAACCAACGCAACAGAATTTTTTACAATTACAAATACAATTTTACAGAACGTTGTAAAGGTTCTGTAGAATCTAAATACAAGTTTTCATAAAAATCCGTACTGCTTGCATTTACTTCACTACAAGTTTTAATAAAGAAATTTAGAAAAATAGCACCCAATTCCAGACTTAAATTAAATTAGGCTACATATAAACTGTTAAATCTTAACTTGAGTTTAAAACATGTTTGCATATTGTTTAATTGTAATTGTACTGAAGTGAGTAGTGGTAAGAAAATAATATAAAATTTTTATCCTTTTCCCAAATTGAGACGTTATTTATTTGGCCAACGAAGCAATGTGTTATACTAACAGAGTGTATAAAGCTATCTTTAATTTAGAATGCACAAATTCTTGGCAACCTCCGCCGGAATATTTGACGCCAAGTCGCCAAAATGTTCTTTATTATGATTAATTTGCTAAATAATTTGTTCTAACCGCAGACGACAAAAATAGTTAACAATTTAATATTGACTGTTAATAACTTTGAATAAAATGTACTCCGTGTTGGTCCGGGCTCCTTTGCAGAATAGACTATCTGCCTTCCTGCCAGGCAGCTCGTAAAAGGTGAGCATAGGCTTGCCGTCGCCCGTCACTAACATCGTGACATCAGACTAGGTGGTAGAGTTACGCAGGGACTCGCCTAGATGGGTACCACCGCCTTACCTATTCCTGCCGACATAACGTCAGCCGGTCCGGACAACAAGGTAGCCGGTAAACTTACTTGTGCTCGAGGCCTAACATCCCAGCCTCAGGTTGGAAAGGCACCATCACCACCTTTAGTGTTTTTAGGCGGCGTAAATTTCTTGCCATCTGGAAATCCTTCTGCTTGTTTTGCCTTCCTATATAACATAAAAAAAGCCAGTAAACTTACTCTTTGGACTTCCAATATCATTAAAAATACGCTATGTTCAAAAGCTTGTCGCATAGAAAAAAATGCTATTTCTTATGAAGTGTTTATGAATTTTTCGGCATTGATTTTGGCTTGCTTAAATTTGTTTAAAGTTTAACTAAGGAAGTATACACAAGGATATCCTTTTAATCGACTTTAAAAAGGGGAGGTTTTTGGTATAACAGTTTCATGTATAACACACAGAACCCTTTCACGATTCTTTTTTTATTTGACAGCTATTTTTATGGGGTAGTTTAAAATATTTACATTATTTTATGTACATTTATTTAAAATATTTACTTAATGCTCACTAAAATCGATTCATTTTTGGCAGATTAATCGCTTAACAAACATATGCAAAAATCATGGACAAATTGATAATTTCCACATTTTTGGAGTAGAATAAAACTAGTTATAATAACGTAGATTGTTACCATAGAAGGATCCATAGAAAGTTTTGAAAATAGGCTTACTAATCCTCGATCCGTACAATTATTATATTTTTTCCATATATATTCTTTGTTGTATTTTTTTAATTCAGTAAAAATCAACCCGAAAACTAAAACTATATTTATTTATATTTGACTTTGGATAGGGCACCGAGCGAGAGAGGGGTTACAAATTCCTTAAAAAACATAACATGGTTAATGGCAGGCCCCGAATCGTAAAAATAGGGGACAAAAACGTATAAAAGTCCGTTGATTCCAGACCAAAATTGTTACAAAATTTGGCATATGCTTCTTGTACCGATATATTGTTTGTTTATTAAATTATTTACTGTACACAAGTCAAATGACACAAAATAAAAAAAGTCTAGAAATAGTGAACAATAGGCGACCATATATCGTAAAGAGATCTTTTACAGTTAACCCTAGAGAGAAAACTTCAACACAAATGTATCCTGGTAGTAGTGTTCAAATGTACAATAAGAATAAGTTATAGCCCGGTGAAATTGTAAAAATCTCGCGGTCAGCAAGAAATTAGCCGTTAAAAAAAATACAAAAAACTCATAGCATTTTATAAACAATTTATTGATCAAAACAACCAATAACTTCCAGTAGGAAAGTTAAATAACCTTTAGGCGTAGGCAAAGGCGCTTCATGTAAAATATATATTCTCTAACTAGTAAAATATTGTTATAATGAACTTTACTTTCTAAAACACAGACATTTAAAGATAGTGTAAAGTTTGTTAAGTGTATTGATCTTGCAATATTCTGATAAACCATCGGACAGAACTGATAACGTTCAAAATTTGATAAAAATAGTAGATATACAGATAACACATTCAGGAAGCTCATTGTTTTCATTACATTTCAATTGTTTAGTAGATAGGTTAGTTTATAGTTGATTGTATGTCTGACTTTACGTCTTCTGATGTACAGCAAGAAGATGAGAAGAAAAGCAAGAAGAAGCAAGTGCCGACTGATGACCGGCCACCAGTGCCAGCTCCGAGTGAAGCAACGCTGCAAAGTGAGTATCTTTCTTGTGTATAATGATTTAATTAACCGCCTTGTTTGTCGAGGAGTTACGAGAAACTCGTTTGACCCCTGAAAGGGACAAGAGTTTGCCTAAAAATAGTTATCTGTATTTTTAAGTTTGATTTTTGAAATTTAATTCTCGTGTTTTTAAATATTATTTTCTCGTTTGATTTCCGACGAGGGCAGACATTTATTTGATAAACATTTATACGTCTGCATTTCTAGGTCTTGGTGTTTATTAAATTTATTTCCTTATCTACATAAGTATTCCTATATATTAATATCACTATCGTTGACTGGTATACTCTTGCGGGTTAATAAAACAATATAATACTTTTGTGTGTGACTCAATTTGTGTGATTTGTCCAGAGATATTAATTTATTTATTGATTGGCTAATAGCCATTATTCAAGTTAAAGTCACAGTAAGGATAGCGCACATTGTTGACGGGGCTGCGAGTGTTGGGACGGGGTGCATCGCATTGCAAAGCACACTGATGCGGGCCGGGTCTCATCGCATCGGGCGGATTTCTGTTACTCAGCGCCAAAGAATAGAGCAAAAAATAGAGAGGCGTTAAAATCATCAAGTATGGAAAGTGGCACCTTTAGTGGTTGTCGTACGAATCTTTATCGTCAGAAAATGTCATTATTGTTCTATTTATAATAATGAAATCGTAATCTATGGTGACGGTAGGCCGCATCGAGGACTGCGCGCGGGGTGCCTCGCGGAAATCCTCCGCGAAAAAATGCGCGACGATGCGGCCCGGCACAGTGATAGGGGCGTTGCTCCATGTATAAAAGCGATCTAGGCGGATTATTGCTCTGCGATGCGCCCCGTCCTGGCCTGTCCAAAACAGGCGCTATCCTTAAGATTGCTCTTCGTGCAATCTTTTTATTAAATACAAGCAAGCTAATTCTGGTCGGTTGAAATTAAATATGATTGATTTAAACATTGAATAATTAACATTAAATCATAATAAACTTATACAGAAAATTAAGAGGGTTTAATTGAAAACGAAAATCATTTGGTGGTAACCAATACTTATCCTATTTATTTATCTATAGATGTTATCTTATTTATAAAATTATTGAAGAAGAATGAATTCTGTACATTGAGGATATTTAAAAATATTAGAAGCACGCGACTGAGAAGGGCAGCAGAACACACACAGATTTTTGTCTGTCTGCCTGTATGACCGCGATTGCGATTCACGCCGAATCTGCCAAACCGAACGTTACGAACTTTGGCAGCTTAATACTTTATGTTCCGAGGAAGGTTATGGGTTACGATTTTATCCTGCTCACTAAAGAGGTTCCTGTAGGAGAGAGGCGAAATTCAAAATTTTGATTAAACTAGGTATAGCAACGCGTAGCCCGATTTTATTTATTCGTTTTTTTCTTCATTTGTAACATACAAATTGTCCTGTGCTTTTTTTCAAGTTACAAGTTTTTTTAGGTTGAACATTACAGACAAAACAAAATTCAGTGAACAAGTAACTTGAGATCCGGCATGTAGAGAAACATTAGAATGTACAGGTCATCGTACCTATTCATACATATCTTCACGCCAAGTCTCCCGTGCAGGGTAGGCAGAGAGTATCAAGTACTAAGTAAACGAAAATTTCCGAGTCGGGTATTGTATTTTTAAAGTTAGTTATTATTTTGTTAATTAATAACGTTTTCTAAATTAATTATTAATGTTTTTTGTTTTTGCTAGTCATTACTTTATTGCTTACTTCTAGGGGCTCTAGATTTTAGACGATTGCAAACACTGGATGTAAACATTGGTTTGCATCCGTCTGGACCGTGGATTTAATCCAAATTTGATAATAATCGGAAGATGGAAACAAATAAGTTTACCTTTGTTGGAAGGCGTGTTTGCAACCGTCTGAAATATCCTTAGGGTTTGTGAGTTTTCAGTTTATTTTCGATTAATAGTATTCTTTATGTATTTTTCTTTACAACTTATATGTCAACCCGGACTGGTACACCACTAAGCGACACACTAAAACAGTAATAATAAAAAAGTGCTTGGCAAATAGAAAAATAATATCGTGCGTAACCGTCCATTATGGTATCAAATAACATTTTCGGGGATTAATTTCTGAAGGTTACCGTAACATCTGCTTCATACCGCAGCTATCTGCAGTATTTTTTTATTCACCGTTAAAACTGAATTCGATAGATATTTTTTACTAAGAATCATTAGATTCAAAAGCATTAAGAATTATTATTAACTCCGTTGATTTCTTTAGTGGCCGCGATTCTGATTCGGTGGTAGTTTATAAGTAAAAGACTGAGTTGCCCAGCATTCTTGCCCAGCATTCGCCTGTTTGGCGATAGGTTTGTTAACTATCACATTGTGGGGCTAGTGTCTTCTGCTAGGAGTGGGTGCCTTGGTTGGGCCTCTGCCTAACACTTCAGGGATATGGGTGTCAAGATGCGTTTTTTGTTTTTGTATAGATAATGGTATATATTTGATAAACAGCCAGATCCAGAACTACATCATCAAAAATCTAGATGTTCCTTACACAAATGCTTCCTCCTATCCATAACCCAACCCAAGCTTCGCAATTGGTCAGTAGAGTTTAGGAGTGTACGCTTTTCCCCGTATTAGTCCGGGCTCCTTTGCAGAATAGACCATCTTCCTTCCTGCCAGGCAGCTCGTAAAAGGCGAGCATAAGCTTACCGTCACTAACACTGTGACATCCTACTAGGTGGTAGAGTATCACACCGACTCGCCCAGATTGGTACCACCGCCTTACCTATTCTTGCCGTCATAACATCAGCGCTTGCCGTTGACGTATTCCGGTTCGGAGGGTAGGGTAGCCGGTAAACTTGCGTTTGCTCGAAGCCTAACATTCCGGCCTCAGGTTGGCAACGCACCATTACCATCATTGGTGTCTATAGGCGGCGTGAATTTCTAACCACCAGGAAATCCGTCTGCTTGTTTGCCTTCCAATATTATATAAAAAACCTCTCCACCAACGAGGTGGTCAGACGTTTGGTATACGTAAGTTTACAAGTTCTCTAAAGAGACTATCATGGCTTCTGATGACTCTTTTGTGTGATAAAAGATAAGAAAATGTTTATGACGACGGCATTTGTTTACATCGTGTTCTTTAAGCCATTTGAAAGAGTAAACGCCGTTATCAGAACGACTTATGAAGATAAATCGATAAAAGCTAACGCAAAGTTGAAATCAATGAATATGACGATGTCTATCCCTTTTCTTGTTTATCTTTCCCTGGAGTGTTGGACTTGACTTCATGAGGTCCTAGGTTTGATTTCCGGGTCGAGCAACGAAAATAAAATGTGGTTTTTCCAATTTTTGGAACGAAGTTCCTTACGGCAGGCTTTGAGGAGATAGGGATTTTGCTGCGCCGCCAAACTGAAAAAAAAAGTGATTGTAAAAACCGTAAGGAAAAGTTGGAGGAATAAAACCGTTAAATAAGACGTGCGCAGGCGCGACAGCCGTATACACAAGCCAGTAGTACCTTTATTATATATTATAATACCTTTCTTTTTCTCTCTCACTCTACCCCACCAATGTATAGTATATACTCATGAATTGTGTCGATTCTACATTAGCCGAAGGAACTTCGTTCCTTACCCAGTGTCCCACGACACCAAACTCATATTTTCTAATTGAAAACATTTTGCTCGGGATTGGATATGTACCCGGTAGGCGATAGGATTGCCACCTATCACATTGTGGGACTTAGTGTCTTCGGCTAATTGTAGGTGCCCTGGTTGTGCCTCTGCCAACCTCTTCGGGGAAAGGGTGTGAAGATACTTACTTACTAAGTGTCACAATTTCTTTAAACCTTCCTATCTTCTTCCATTTTCCTAACTCGTTTCATACAAACGCAATGGTTTCGATAACTCTTGACACCATCCTCGGAATATACTCTAGTGATTTGTTCGCGAAATGTCAACCTCTCATCACGTTTTTTTATAATATTGGTAGGCAAACAAGCAGACGGATTTCCTGTTGGTAAGCAAGTTACGCCGCCTAGGGACACCAAAAGGTGGTAAAGGTGCGTTGCCAACCTGAGGCCGGGATGTTAGGCTTCGAGCAAAAGTAAGTTTACCTTACCCTCCGAACCGGAACACGTCAACGGCAAGCACTGACGTTATGGCGGCAGGAATAGGTAAGGCGGTGATACCAATCCGGGCGAGTTGCTCCGGTTAAAACTACCACTTATTAGTTCATGCGTATTAACATTTTACACTAATAACCGACTCAACAATCGAAAGACTTTAAGGCCTTCGTGTTTCGCGTCGTGCCAAAAAAACAAATGACTATTTTTTGGCAAGGCTTGCAGCCAGCAGATTGATATAACAAGTTATCTGTCGTTATGTTCGTGAATGTTAGTCTGTTGGTAGAATATTTGTCTTAATAATGAGAGTGACATTTTTGCCGAAGTAACATTTCATGTAAAAACGTAAACTAGGGCACGTTTTAAAATATAATGGAAAATATTTAATGTGTGGCCAAGATTCCAGTCAAAAATATTTTTTTTAACATTATTTTTTTTATTGTTTTTAGATCATACTAGGTACCTTAGCATGTTATGCAAAAAGCGATTTTTTTTTCTTACTATCAAAACTTTGGGACAAAACAACAAAATACACAATTTTGTGCTTAAGATAAATCAAAAATCTATAACTATTAACACATTCACAGCATATCAAGGTATTTGTGTCGGCGTTTCTGAATTAATTGATTGAAAGTTTCATTTGCTGCATCGTGTCAGTTCCCCGTGTTGGTCCGGGCTCCTTTGCAGATTAGACCACCTGCCTTCATGCCAGGCAGCTTGTAAATAAAACGAGCATAGGCGTTTTTTTTAAAGTGTGGAAAATCCAACCCAGATACCCACCGCTCTCGGGGGAGAACGGCGGGTTATGCCGGACTCGAACCGACTAAAAATCACACTATGACCTTTCCGCCGCCCGGCTAGGAGCGAGATGAGGTCGCGTTGGCATTCACCATCTCGCTCCGCGCCTACGGCCCGGTTCTTACCGGGCCTCCTCCCGCGCTAAAAGAGGAGCGACCACTGGAGTCGCACCCCAGGCATGCGAGGCCTTGCTGGCCAGAGGAAGTCCCCCGACTCCAACCGGGAGCCCCGCATCGGAAGCAATTTGAAGGCGGAGGTACCGCCTTCTCGCGCCCCCGGTTCCCCTGCGCCGGAGCGGGCCTGAGTTGGGATCGTCCTCCCGGGCCCGCTCCGCAGTCCCCTTTTGCGTCATCACGTCTTCGCAAAAGGAGACCACCGCCTGCAAGCATAGGCTAACCGTGACTAACATCTAACATCGTGACATCTTACAAGTTGGTAGAGTTTCGCAGCGAATCTCCAAGATTCGTACCAACAATTTAGCTATTCCTGCGCCACTCTCGAGCACTCACGAGCAGTAACGTTAAGGTTTTAGAAAACATTCTTTAAATACTTATAAATTGGGAAATTAAAGCACTTAAGCTAGCAACCCTCAAGTACCAAAAATACAAGAAGCAGTAAAAGTTTATGTTTTTGGTTTCAGACGACGAGACGAATTGTGCAACAACATCATTTAAGCCATTTAGTTCATTGATTGTTAAACATAAACCATCGTTTGATCATCTAGGTATAGGTGTCACTGGCCTCTTCTTGAATATGTATACCAAATTTAAAGTCAAAATTTTCCACTAGTGGTAGAGTGCTGTGCAGCAATTCTTGCCACCATACTGACTAGGTCATGTGCCGGTCCGGGGGTTAGGGTTGCCGGTAGATTTGCACAATTGGCCTAACATCCTGGCCGTAAGACAGCGACGCTCTTGTAACATGTGTGGTGTCTAAAGCCACGATTCTTTCTTGCCATCAGGAGACCTTATTCGCTAACGTATCACCAAAAAAGGTCCAAAAGACATAAATTAGATGGAACAAGTCAAGTGTAAGTCAACAAAAATGGTCTTTTGGTTACGTAGCACACCACATAAACAACAGTAAACAAATCTTGGTCTAACAGCTTTAAAAAAAACGTGGCGATCCAATCCAGACTTAGGATATTAAACAATTATTATGACCTGTATGGTTTAAAAAACCCATCTTGAGTAAAAACACAGATTTAAGAAATTAATCTCCCTAAATGATTCAGTCAAGAAGTACAAGCAAACCTAGAAAACACTTTCTCTCAAAGATAAAAAGCGTCAGTGGAACAAGTAATAGAATCAGAGTCAGATATTAAAAACAGAAAAATAACTAAACTCACTTTCATTAAACAAATGGTACTAGTGCGTATAGATATATTAAAAAAAAACTACTACCACAGACATTGTTAAATGAACTTCATCAGTGAATAGCGTCAAAAATAGACAAGATATTTTAAACATGGGCAGTAATATACACACATCAACTTTAACCGCTAATGAATCAGATATAATACTAATAATATCGGAGCTCACCACCTAAACCTATTGTCTGACTTTTGTTTGTCTTTCTTTTCTGTTAGTATAATTTAGATCTAATTGTCGAGTCAAAAAGAATACTTACTTACACTTTTACATATACACACAAAATTAAATTAAATTCTTAGATATAATTTCTGTAACTAAACAACTTTTTAAATAAATATAATTCTGGATATTAAATAAAATATCATTCTCTTGTTATTAAAGTAAAATAGTTTTGAATATGAAAAATATCGTACTCTCGATATTAAAGAAATAGAGTTCTATATATGAAAAGATATTATTCTCCCAAACGTTCAGTTTTTTCCAATCTTGTCCAGTATTAAACATGTGGTACGGGTATCATTTACTAGAAGCATTACGCTAAAAGAGTCCCCGTAACTGAGGGTCATGTGACAGAATTCGGCTATCTTTTTAGTAGAAGCAAAACGAAGGATTTTGAAAAAAAAGGCCCGTTATACTCCTAATTTGCTATAGAATAAATATAAGGCAAACTTGCTTAATCCGGCACTGGCTGATAATTAGTATTCAGTTTCATCATTGCGATTAAAATTAGTCAACAAATTTAATTTCAACCTGTATACATAAATATATATTTTTATACGACATTGGAAGGCAAACAAGCAAACAGATTTTCACGCCGCCTAGAGACACCGACGGTAGGGTAATGATGCGTTATCAACCTGAGGCTGGGATGTTAGGCCTCAAGCAAAAGTAAGTTTACCATCTACCTTACCATCCAACCCGATAGACGTAATGACGTTATGGTGGCAGGAATAGGTAAGGCGGTGGTACCAACCCGAGTGAGAAGCTGCGAAACTCTATCACCTAGTCAGACGTCAGGGTGTTACTGACGGTAAGCCTGTGCTCGCCTTTTAAGCTGCCTGGCAGAAAGGCAAATGGTCTATTCTGCAAAGGAACCCAGACTAACACAGAAGAACATTAAGAAAATAGTAAAACATGTTCATGGCATTAACAGGTACTTTCTTATCAACATAAATCGTAAAAGTATGGCGTTAATGAAGCTAATAAATGTAGAGTATTAAAACGGGAAAGTATTTACGAGTCGCCGAAACGATTACCAAGAACATCCCACGAACAGCAGCTCTACATAGAGGTGGTATTTCGGGTGTGCGATAAATTTCGGCGGGAACAGTATATCGTTTACTACATGATGTAACATTTGGCAAGCCAACCGTTTTATTGCAACCCATTTAATTGATTAACTTTTATTTCGTTAAACAACTTCAGGAGGGAATAAAAATGTTGACAACTTTTGTAACAAGTTGAATATTTGAACGCTGGCAACACAGATTTTGTATACGTCGGGATACTTAGTAAAATGCTTAAAAATAATTATCGCTTCTGTGGTCTAGCGGTTCAGTAGGTGGACTTCATGATGTCCTGAATTCGAATCCCGGGTCGGGCAACAAAAAGAAAATGTGTTTTTTTCAATTTTCTAACTAAAAAAATGTTGCTTGGGATTGGATATGTGCCCGGTTGGCGTTAGGGTTGCCATCTATCACATTGTGGAACTTAGTGTCTTCGGCTAGTCGTGGGTGCCCTGGTTGTGCTTCTGCTTACCTCTTCCGTACGTGAAGATAGTAAAAATAATTCCAATTTGGCTGTATTTTGTATTTTTGTTATTTCTTCAGAAAAGTAAATAAAAGCAAAATAGAATAGACCATCTGTCTCTCTGACAGGTAGCTCGTAAGAGACGAGCATAGTTGAAATAGGTCATTGCCAACAAGACCGCTGGTGGTAGGGAACCACCGGTTTCCTAATTCCTACCGCAATAATGACTCGTTGCTGACGCTCTTGGAAGTTTAGTCGCAGAGGATTCAGAGATGATAGGAAATGAATTTTCATTAGGATTGGGAAAGAAATTTGAGCGACCCACTAGCATTTTTAGCCCACTTCAAAAAAATAATTCTGGAGTAGATAAAATCAGAAGTCAGATAAAAGGGGCATTATAAGAATATTGAGTAAATTCAAAATATCCCTAAACAGTGTTAATGTATTTAGCTTCACGAGGTCGACAAGTTTCAATTGCCAGTCAGTTATTTCTTTTGTATAGTGCACTAGAAACTTATGTGTTTATTTGTTAAAAAAAATCCTCGTTGCGAAGGGTTAAAATGTAACTGAGAAAGGAAATAATAATTTTGAAACCCCGATATAAAAAAATGACATCACGAGAATTATCATAAAAAGTTTTCGTATAAGATGATAAGAACTTTCAGACTCGCTCATATGAACAACAACAATTTCATTGCACTTCCCTTCTTATCCAACCTATGACTGTGATGAATACTTTAAACCCGATTTCAGAAAACCTGCCGTTGACTAACTTTGACTAATAAAATTTACATACGCCCATGCCATTAAAAAAAATACGAAATAATATTAAAATTGAAAATTTTCCATGAACCACTGACAATACCTACATTTTATGTAGCTGTCACATCAGTTTTCAAACAAAAAATCTGCATCAAAATTGATCTATCTGCTCAAAAGATATGAAAGCACAGACACACACACACACTCACTCACACACAACCACCATCACACACATACGCTTAAAACTTATAACACCCAACATTCTGTGTAGAGCATGAACTGAAAATATGTGTACACTCTTATGATGATGTAAAATATATGATACATGTTGCAAGTCCCTAATACTATAGGCCTTTAAATTATGATCCCTGATAAGGATGGCTGAAACACGTAGCACGTTTAATCTTTTGTCAATATACTGAACAGTGTAAGACACTGATGAGATGTTGCTCATTTCCATATAATACTTTGCTAATAGATAGTACCTATCTGGCCTTATCTTTAGTCTTACTCAAACTTCCATGACAAGCAACGAGGACGAATTGTGAAGACTAAATTTACGGATAGAAGATGTCTAAGGAAAAGAACAATGAATTTTGTAAGTTTATTGTTTTGTGACATTTAAAAAAAAATCTGTTTTCTATTCTAATATCTATACTAATATTATAAAGAGGGGAGATTTTTTATTTGTTTGTTTGAAATGAATAGGCTCCGAAACTACTGGACCGATTTCAAAAATTCTTTCACCTTTAGAATGATACATTATCCCTGAGTGATATAGGCTTTGTTACATCAAAATCGGTACGGTAGAAGCTAAGTTACACAGGCGAAGCTGCGTGAATAGTAATTAAAAAACTGCAACTTTGTATTAATTTCGTTTTACATATAAAACAAATTAAATCTTTGTACTGATTTTATTTTTATATTATGACTGTTATTATCTATTTTTTCATCGTGGTATTTAAGATATCTCTTGTCTAAGTACTAGCATTATAAACAAGAAGGATTTAGATATTTTTCGTATGTTCAAAGAATGAATAAGCTCTGAAAGTATTACATCGATTTCACATAAATAATACAATAACGAAACCTAGATTCAGTTGTGGTATAAGCAGAAGAAGCCAAGAAAAATAAGGAATTATTGATCTATTATTAATGTTATCACATTCGTACCATCTTAATTAGCACTGTATTTTTTTTAATTTAATAGAGTTCAAAAAGCAACCACAAAGATAAATATGGAAATACCTATGAATACGCACCCACAAAAAGTAGGTATACTCGCACATGAAATTGGTAGACAATAATATTTACGGAGTTTGGACAGAATCGAGAAAACAGTGGACGCAGTTTTTAATTATTAAATTTCATGTAATTAATTTCATAATTTAATAAAATTGTAATAAAAATAAATCTGCACCTACATGTTTTTTTTTAAACAATGATTGCTACGTATAATGCAATCTTTGTTCCTGTAGATACAGATCCTAAAACCAAATATTAGTAAATCTTATATATAAAACTCTCGTGCCACAATGTTCGTTCCCGTACTCCTCCGAAACGGCTTGACCAATTCTCATGAAATTTTGTGATCATATTGAGTAGGTCTGAGAATAGTCCAACATCTATTTTTCATACCCCTAAATGATAAGGGTGACTCAACCCAAATTTTTTACTGAAATCACAATAAAAAAGTAGCAGAACAACGTCTGCCGATTCAGCTAGTTATATATAATATTGTCTTCTCTAAAACTAATTTTTGTCGTTTGGTCGTTTGTGTGTTCACTTTTTTTGAAAAAGCAACCGAATGGATTTTTGTAAAATTTTGCATAGTTTACTAGTCGGTCAACAATTTAGAATCTAGAATCTTTTACTCATCCCTAGCCACGAAAAGTCACTTCAACGTGTGTACGAAGACGCCGGCAAAAGCTGGTATTGTGTAAAATTAGTCAATTGGAAAAGTTTTCAAAAATTAGTGTATCATGTATTTTTTCAATACCGCCCAAATCTTTCTCAATGAGCTTAGGTAAAATGCTACTTAAGACCCTGAAATGCTTAAATACTAACTATGGAGACTTTGAATCACTTAAGTCGTATTTGTAGGATAACTCTATTAAATTAAATTTATTCTGGTATATTATATTTAAGTATTTATATGTATTAGTATCGTTGACTAACACCCATAACACAAGCATATAATTTGCTTACTTTGGGGTTAGATTCAATTTTTGTAAGTTGTCCAGGGATATTTATTTATTTATTTGTTTATTTATAACTCTTGATTCTCGACGTCATGCAAATTGGAAATCAGAATCGAATAAGTCCTTTTAGTGGCTCTTTAACACAGTACTAGCAAAGTATTAACATTTAGTTTCAAAAAAGTCAATTGGCTAGTTATGTATTAAAGAGTATCTAAGACGACATATCCGATTCTAATTTTCAATTCGTATGAAATCGGAATTCAAGAGTAACCCTAATGACCATGATTAAAATTAATTAAACTTGACTAATGGCAGATGCTTACGCCCATGCCAAAAAATTTAATTTAATAAGGTATAATATTAGATTATACTAATTAGCTTGAATTCGGTGATTAGCCAAATATGTACGTTATATTAGAAGTGTACGAATTACGAAAACACAATCACAGTAGAAATTCAAATTTTCCAATTCAAAATATATTTATTCACGTAGATCTATACAAAGATTCTTGTGACGCGTCTATATAATTCTAAAAACTACCACCGGATCGGAACACGGCCACTCACTGAAAAGATTCAGCAAAAGAAACTCAGCGGGCTTGTCTTTTTTCTTAAAAATCTAAATTATAAAAGTATATATTACATATATAATTAATTTGTAGAAATTGGTACGAGGAGCAATTAATCTCAAGCGTTTCTGTCTTTTAAATATTTTGAAATCTTATAATAACCCTTACCATACAACTTAAATTTAATACATTTTTTAAATTTATTAAATGGTATAAAGACTTTATACTTATATAAGGATCATAAAGATTATAGGGGCTTTCGCATGATTTCTACAAACTTTTGATGATAATACTAGATTCAATGATTTATTAGAAGAAATTAAATAAAAACGAAAAAGAATTTAAAACTTGTATATTGCTAAAGCTGCCTTTGTTTAAGCATATGATAAATGTACGTGCCGGGCTCGTACATACAACTTAAGAAGTTGAGATGTTACTTTGTATGGGGTCTACACCCTGGTTACTATATGGGTATTTTTTTTATGATATTGGAAGGCAAACAAGCAGACGGATTTCCTAATGGTAAGAAATTCACGCCGCCTAGAGACACCAAAGTTGTTAATGGTGCGTTGCCAACCTGGGATGTTAGGCCTCAAGCAAAAGTAAGTTTACCGGCTACCTTACCCTCCGAACCGGAACACGTCATGACGTTTTGGCAGCAGGAATAGGTAAGGCGATGGTACCAATCCGGGCGAGTCGCTGCAAAACTCTACCACCTAGTCAGATGTCACGGTGTTAGTGACGGTGAGCCTATGCTCGCCTTTTACGAGCTGCCTGGCACAGGAAGGCAGATGGTCTATTCTACAAAGGAGCCCGGACCAACACGGGGGAAATTGTACCTATATTGTACTTATTAAACACAAAATTAGAACAAAAACGCGAAAATATCGAATAACATACATAAAATAATTAAGCTCACTAATACTGCAAAAACCGACTCTATTTAGGTAAACACCATGTCGCAATTTGATATTTCTTTTTACGAAAGATAGCTAATTATTCTGAGATAGTTTCACATAAATTTTACGGACACCACATAAGTTTTGAGTTAAACAATAAATTATGCATTTAATTTAAAATTAATAACATTAATATGGGACCACCTCAGAATCATTACCCATCTTTACAAAAAAGAACCAGCAAAATCGGGTTGTTACTGGCCGATTACTCTTGCAACAAACATTCAAAAAAAAACGTAGGTACATTCGAATTGTAAAAGCCCGGTGAAGTTGTAAAAACCGCGAGGTTGGCAACACATTAGTCATTCCACAAAAAAAAACATTAGAATTGAACATTGAACAACCACTACCTTATTTAGTGCGGTTAATAAAAATACAGATAAGTAACGGCAGTAGAATAGGGCGCGATTGGACGACCGCCCAGAGCGCAGGATACAAAGAAGCGCCTGATCGCATATTGAACGAGACCTACTTGGCAGTTTATGTAATTTGGCAAAAAGATCTTTAAGATAAAAAGGAAACGAAATTTTATTATCCTCTTACGGCCAACATTAATAACCTAAGATAAAATATGTTGCTACTTTAGATCAGTTACAAGACAACCAGTTACTTTTCAATAATAATTAACAAAAATAACTTAGCAAAAAAACTGTAGAAGACCTATCTCTATCTGTTTATTAATATTGGCCGTTAGTAAATAACAAAATTATGGTAGGCTCTATCATTTTCGTGTGGATTTGAATGGAAGCTAATAAAAAGTACGGGTCGTGACCCAAGCGCCATAGTTAAAACACGTATGCATTTTTAAGTCGTTCTTTTTTATTTATTGAAATCTGAATACTTAGAAAGCATATATTAAGAACATTTTAATTTTTAATTAAGAAATTTTATCTTTAAATATTGGATCTTACGGCCTCATTCAGAGACGTGAATTGTCTTTTGTTCAGTAGGTATTAGTCGATATTTCCTTTACGAAATTGTGACTTGATAATAGATTAAATGTTATTTGACATTTCTACACTATTTTATTTTCGTCTAATAATTCGTACTTAAATCAAAATATTTAGCTTACCTACATCGAACAGGGTAAAACGGATTTCAATGAAGTTTACCATAGAACTAACCTTAACTTACCTTTGTGTGGGATTAATGCTACTTTTTATTCTACCAATCCAACACTTTCCCATGGTAAAGATAAATAAAATTAATTCTAAACTTTGTACACCCTAAATTTTGACCCAGACTATAAAAGCGCTGCAAAAAATTTGGCAAATGTTGTTTTAGTAGTTTTGTCTAAAAAGAACAGACAAACTAACAAAAAATTGAATAACTCTCGTTTTAGGTTTAGCCTCCTGTATGATATCTATTATAACATGTACAGATTTAGTCTTTACTTTTTTTATTGTATCTAGTATAGATTTAGAACGTAAAAAGTAAGTAACGTGTAATACAGTAAAATTAGCTATCTACTCTCAATATTTTATTATGATAAGCTTTAGATTTAGGAAAATCTCTCCAAGGTAAAATATGGCCTCCCACGCTATATCGTTAGCCTAGCAAATAGATGACATCATTTCAATATATTTACATTGTAAAAAATATACGCATATGGAACCACGTAACCGGAACACAACAATGACAACTACTAACGTTATGGAGACAAGAATTGACAGTTGTACCAACTGGGACCGGAAGTAGGTCACGTTGAAGCACCTAAAAAAATTTTAAGTGATAAAATGTTTACCATTATTCAAAGCTCAAATAGCCCAAAAATAATTTGTCCTATTTGTTATCTCCATTTTAGGCTTCATCCTAACTTTTTTGATCATAAAAAAATAATTTACAGGGATTTATAACTGGACCACGTTACCAAAAACTTATAACACCTCTCTTTCTCCACCGGGGTTTAATATTAAAGACACAGTTTTTTTAATGTAGTAAAAAAATTACTTAATATTCTAATCTTAGCAATACTAAACACAAAGTTTTTTAGCAATGAAACTCAACATACATGTTGATATGCAAGAGTTTTTACATACTTTACATAGATGGTGAATTTATAGCAGTAGAGTATACGTAGGTCCTTTTGGTTACTTTGACATGGGTAATTTGAAGGAAGGTGGTTAAATATTGAAGTTTTTTTTTACCCTATAAGTTGTTTTCCTTTTTACCCTTTGTTAAACGACTCCAAAGAATGAGGAGGTTCTCCATTAGACTGTATCTTTTTTTTATGTTCGTTACGCGATCATTCGGCCAATAGGCAACCGATTATGATATTCCTTTTTATAGAAAGATTGATTCCGAGGTGATCGAATATTAGTTTTATCATCTTCTATCTTGTACTACCTACTAGTACAAGTAATATAAGGATTTCTATAAATTTTAAAGAAAGAAAAAATTTCGCCCCAGACAAGATTTGAAATTTGAAAAATGCTTTAACCATTTGAGGCACTGAGGATTTAGGTCCAAGTTTAGAATTATTACTATTCGTTTTAGTCTTTTCGACGTATATTTTATATTCAATATTTTCAATGTAAAAACAGACTTTTCTACAGTTTTATTATACGTGCAGAGTTTTCGAACGACGTCTTGTTTTAGACTAGGAGTATTTTAAAAGTCAATGACTGGGCATTTCCTACGCTGTTATTATATGGAATAAACAAACATTCATGCTCACGACGTGTGATACCTATTTGTATTCCGAGCAATCATAACTGTTATACATTTTGTGAATAATAATAATCTACCTTTGACCGCCTCGTTGGTCGAGTGGTTAGCGTACACGCCTAACTACATCGACCGACCGCGAGGCTCGGGTTCGATTCCTGACGGGTGCAGGCATTTGTGTGATGAACATTTAGATGTCTGCATTTCCGGGTCTGGGTGTTCATTAAATTTAATCTGGTATTTATTTAAGTGTTTCTATGTATTAGTATCGTTGACTAATACCCATAACACAAGCATATAATTTGCTTACTTTGGGGTTAGATTCAATTCGTGTAACTTGTCCAGGGATATTTATTATTATCGGTGTCTGAATTTTTATACCACATTGTTATCTATATATTAATACAAGATGCCAAAACTATGGACCCCTTTTTACGAAACATTCGGCGACGCAAGAGCAGAAAATTTGACACACTTATAGTTTATGTGTAGAAGAAGTGCAGAAGGCTAATATTTTTCAATAAGAATGCTTATAAAGCATTACTATAACTAATAAATATAACACCACCCACACTACCATGCATTTGACACAGACAAAATAAAATGATGATAACAATAAAAGATCACAGATGATGCACTAAAAAGTTTGGAAACAAAGTCGTTGGTCTTGAGAAATGAAGATGGCGTTCTTATCAACAAGATATTAAAATTTATTATGGTAGAATTTCGACCAATGAGCGACCACTAGTTAAACCTAATTAATTTAACCTATTTCGAATACGTTACAATAAGAAAAAATAACGTTGTACTAACTGCAAAACGCGAGAAGGGATCGACTGCTTTAGCATTATTTTTTTGTTATAGTACAAAGAAAGTTCTAATAGTGAGAAAACAACAGGCGAATTAACCTGCAACATTTTAGTAAATTTTAACCGTCTTATCTTTACGTACGCCCTTCCTAATAAAACTTACGCGCCCGTTGATCTGGTGTGCAACTTCACTTTTGCTGACAAAAAATGAAGTTAGGTAAGGTTAGTGTAAGAGGGTTAGTGTTTATTTTCTTCACACAGTGCACACAATTGTATGATTTCGGTTGGACTGGTAGATAGACCACAAAGGACACGGTACAATTTCTATACATGGTTTGCCTCGTAACCAACAAACATTACATTATTTAAAATACTCTAATCAATACTTTTCTCTGAAATTAAATCTGTATCACGAACACTTTCTGTTCGATCTATTTCTACAAAAAATGGTATAGGATTTGAAGGGCAATGTTATCTTAAAAATATGACAGATTTTTAATAAAACTTTATACCCCTTCCCATCAAAACCACCGCTTGAGTAAAACCACCGCTTTACTCAAGAGCCTGGCGTGACTTTGTAAATAGTGTAGTCTTTGTGACTGGCACATGACTGTATAAAAATAATTAATACGGAAGACATGTGACTTATGACGAAATAATGAATACGAAAGACGTGGCAGCATGGCCTAAAGGTCCTAGCCGGCCCTAGAAAGGGGCAAATTAACTTAAAAAATATGTTTAGGCGCCATCGTGAATGAAGATGGTTGTAATTTTTTCACAATTATCGAATTTAGTGTAAATTATGAGTAAAATTGGTTAATTTAGGTGGGAATTAGTTTAATTTTGTTCAGTGAAAGTTCATAAATGAAATAATTATGAAGAAATTAGTGTATCGTGAATTTCCCCGCTGCCGCCAAATTTCATAGACGAGCTTGTGTAACGAAACCACCGCTTTAGTCAAGACCCAGATTTGACTTTGTAAATTGTGACTAAGGACTGAAATAAATAATTAATACGGAAGACATGGTAGCATGGCCTAAAGGCATGCCTGCCCCACAAAGGGGCAAATTAATTAACAACAACAAAAAAAAAAATAGATTAAAAAGTGAAAACAGAAATTCCGAAAGATTTAGTTACCAAACAGTTTTTTTTGCAACTCAGATGAATCACACATTATGTGCAGTAACAATGTGAGATATTATAAATAATTTTTAGAATTATTATATTATTACTATAGTTTCTTTAAGAATGTTTTATGAGAACACATTATTTTAGCCAAATGCAACCATAAATCATATCACTTGTTGTTGGTGAGATAAAAATATTATCGATTCAAGGCAGACCAAAACGTTTTCGTAATGCCAAACTAGATTATACGTAGATGAACT
>NJDD01000159.1:81701-92697 GCA_002245505.1 Calephelis nemesis
TGAATATACCCACAATACAATACACTTTATTGTGCACCAAATACAGAGAAATTACAAACACATCAAATAAAACTTAATAAAATATTTGCACACCATAAGTAGAATATGTTAAAACGCGTAAATAATTTTGTAACATCTTTTTATCACTCATATTCCGCAAATAAATATTTTTTTCTTTTCTTTCTTAAATTATAAGATACACAAAGGCGGTCTTATCGCCAAGTTTTTTTTTTGAATGGCTAATTCGTTGCTAACCGTGAGGTTTTTACAACTTCACCAGGCTATGATCGCTAAGTCAGCGATCTCTTCCAGGCAACCCTCGAGTGTGGAACAAGATTTAAATACTTTGTAATGGTGCTCTTAAAAATATAAAAATGCATGTAATATGAGACAAAATAAATCATCCTAAAAGCAGAGCCTGTTTTAATTATAGGTATTAAAATTTAGAACAAACAATAAAAGTCAATTTCAACTTTAATCACAGACCACAGACCACAATCATAAATCAATACGTTAATATTAGCAACGGATAAATTGATTTCCCCGTGTTGGTCCAGGCTCCTTTGCAGAATAGATCATCTGCCTTCCTGCAAGGCAGCTCGTAAAAGGCGAGCCCAGGCTTACCGTCACTATCACCGTGACACCTAACAAGGTGGTAGAGTTTTGCAGCGACTCGCTCGGATTGGTACCACCGTCTTATCTATTCCTGCCGCCATTAAATCAGTGTTTGCCGTTGACGTGTTCCGGTTCGGAAGATAAGGTAGCCGGTAAACTTACACGAAGCTTATATCCCGGCCTTAGGTTGGCAACGCACCATTATTACCTGTGGTGTCTCTAGGGAATGTGAATTTCTTACCTTCATGAAATCTGTCAGGTCGTTTGCCTTTCAATATCATTAAAAAAAATCTACAATTTTAGTCCCCTACCAAGATTAATTAAGTATTATTCTTTAGATACACTTTTTTTTTACTTTCTTTAGATACATCCTATTATAGTCGTCTTTTATGTAAGAGAAATATGTTTGCGAGCAAAATTTTATTCAGACCTTTCAGCAATAAACAAAGATTCAGCACTTTTACTCTTTAGATAAACCTTGTTACATCATTCTTTAATGTAATATAAATTCCGGTCGAAAATAAATTATTCTCAGACCTTAATAACACTGGCCAAAATTGTAGTAATACGCGATTATTTTTTTTTCATTCCTTAGATAAATTTTATCAGTCTTTTTAAATGCTAGACAAATTTATCTCTAAACTATTTTTTTCACAGACCTTCTAGAAATTAACAAAATTTCATCACCTTTAGTAGACTAGTTCCAAAGGTATAAAACATGTTCCACTGTTATTTATTACTATTCTTTAGATATTTCATGTTATTCCATGAAATTTGTTGTAGTCGTCTTTAATGCAAATTTAAATAATTGTCAGACCTATTAGATTTGATCAAAGTTTTAGCACCTACAGTCCACTAGCCAAAATGTCATACGCTTTGAAAATATGTGTCCTTGCCAAAGTACTTCCATCGAGAATCGCCCACTTTGCACTTTGATTTGAATTCTTGCCAAAAACGTACAGAGTCGCGTGTTAATTTTTATTCCTCTTATGATCAAATAGGTCATAAAGATAACCTTGAAACTATACAATATACTTGTGGCTTTACCAGCAACAATACCTGCCATTTCACGTTAAAGATATCTAAAGAAAAAGAAAAGAAAAGAATAAATAGTTATTTGCGGAATATGAGTTTTACAAAGATGTTACAAAATTATTTAAGCGTTCCAACATATTCTACTAACTTGTGGTGTGCAAATATTGCAATTGGTTTTAATCAGATTAGTCATACTAATTATTTATTTACTATTTACACACTTTATTTTGTATTAATTACATGATTTTTATTAATATTAACAAACAATTTTTAGAATGTAAATTAATTTATCCCTATCTACCAAAAACTAAGTCAAGCTAAGCTATTCGAGTATGATCGATCCTTATAAAATTTAGCTTATATTCCAATAAACTCTAAGTAAAAAATATAAAAGTTGATAGTATTGTTTTCCAATGATGTAAACAGAAAAACTGTGAAAAATATAAAAATAAAAAAAATAATTGGAAACGTAATTCTGGTACATCGTAAAACCACCATTTTTTTCTAGAATACCGTCAATGCAAAGTACATTTTTTATGATTACTTGAACAAATCTTATACAGGTCTTACGTTTCAGTGTTCATGGTCGTATGAAATGGCTCGAACGTTTGTACGAAAATTTGAAGGACGTAAGTACGAATATGAAAAAAGGTCATAAAGTATTTTTCATGCCGCCTAAAAATTTTATATGGCAGAACAAAATGTCCGCTTATATTATAATAAACAACCAGAACCAGAAATACAGACATCAGTGTTCATCACACAAATGCGTGCCTCCGTCGGGAATCGAACATGAGCCTTGCAGTTGATCGGTTGAGTTATGTGTGTACAGCATTCTTGGCCAACGAGGCGTTGAAGAGTAGATGTTAAATATATTATGTAGGTATAGGACGTAGGTTGATAATCGCCTGGGATTTTTCTCGCGTGTATGTTTAGTGTTTACCCATACGATAAGAAAACCCGTCCTACAAACAAACATATATTCGCACTTATAATTTAGAATGGATATAAATATTATAATTACAAGATTAATTTCGTGTTATAAAATATGAAGTCACCTGCAATGCGGTGTTGCCAAAATTCTGTAAATAGATAAAATACCTCGGCTGAAGCCAACCCGTTAATGTGATCATCGAGCAATTAATTAATATAGGTACGTATTAAACCAGTGTTTCTCAAAATGTTACCAAGATTTAATTTAAAAAAAAATTGAATTTTGAACTCGTTTTTAACCAACTCCAAGAAAAGGTTATATGTGTAAATCGAGTTCTAGTTATTTATGTATGTTAATCGATTTCTCCGTTATTTCTTAATCGATTTTAAAAAATATTCTTTAAAGAATGCACTTCCGAGTAGGTCCCATAGATACTAAGTATCTGATAATGGAATTCCAAAGCAATCAAAGAAAATACTCCATTTGGTGTCAGTCAGTTTTACTGTCCTAAATTAAAGTGACTGATAATAGATAATAATTGAGTACCTATATATAATAATGAATTATTTACTATACGGTACCTTTTATAGCACAAATTTACATTAATATTTATTGCATTTAAGTATGGATAAGCAATCAAAAGTTTAAAAAATATTGATGAATTCACTCTGTCAAAAAGGAAATAAAAGTTCACAATTTCAACAGCTTGAAATTGGTCCAAACATTTGTGAAATTTTGAGAGCATTTAAGGGTAACCTACAAAAAGTTTTACAAACATGGCTGTTATACAACATCACGTTAGTGGTGCCGCTATTTTTACCTGACTTCAAAAAAGTTATTTATTTGTCTCCTTAATATTGTTTTAAGTATGTTAATCTAATAAAATATTAAAAATTCTTTCGTTTTTTTCAAAACAGCTTATTTTTGAGATGGTCTTACAATCGAGTAAATAAGCTAATAATAAATAATAAGAATCTAATAATGGAATCCCAGGGATACTGAGAAAAATACTTAATGTTTATGTAAACTTAAACATAATACTTATTAAAATCGAGATAGATTTTTTGTTATTTTTTACGTAATGAGATAGCGTGAATGAATGAAATGAATGATAAAAAAGCGAATAACTAGGCTATTAAAGTAAAATAAAGTAATTTATCGTCACGCCAGTGTCCCCGAAGAAGTAGGCGGAGGCACAACCAGTGCATCTACGACTAGCCGAAGATACTAAGTCCCACAATGTGCTACCTAGATGACAAGCTTACCGCTAGCCGGCAGATATCCAACCCCGGGAAACGCTTTTTATTGTAGAAAATAAAAAATACACAATTTCTAAGTTCTTGTTGCTCTCCCGGGCATAGAACCCGGAACCTCAAGAAGTTAAGTCCGACGCCGGACCGCTAGAACACAGAGGCGATCAAGCAGGCTGTATTGATGGTAAGAAACAATCATCGCCTATAACATACATGTACACGTGCGTAGAGTCTGCCAGCTAACCTATCTTCCAGCATAAAACACGACACTGCATAAAATTGATCCCGTGGCATCAGGAGTAGGTAAGATGGTCACGTTGCTACAAATCCTGGTGACCAGCTTCATAAGGCTCTAACCACCTAGTTATGACTACCAAGTGTAGTAAACTAGTTAAGAGATCCAGTAACCACCATTGAGCGACGAGGTCGTCACGTCGCCATGCCAAATATTTGTCAGTAACGAATATTTATCATTATTGGTGTCGACAACACTAGTGATGATTCAAGGCTAGGAAGCAGTTGCCAAAATCATGTGAATACCTAATTATAATCCTACCCGCCGATTGCGCCGTTAATTAGACCTTCTAATTGATTAAGATATACTTACATTCATACATATCCTCACGTCAAGTCCCTTACGAGGTAGGTAGAGAGTATCGAGTGCCAAACCTCACCCTTCCAAATCTTTCCATCCTTCCAAACCTGCCTGGTTCAATCTACATTCAAAACCCTTTTCATACAAACACGCCGGTTTCCAATTTTAGTGTATATTTCCAATTATCTAATTAAAAAAAATGTTGCTCGGGATTGGAAGTGTTGGTTGGCGATAGGCTTGCCACCTATCACATTATGGGACTTAGTGTCTTCGGCTAGACATGGGTGCCCTGGTTTTGCCTCTGCCTACCCCTTCGCATATGGGCATGCAGATACTTACGGTGCCCTGATTGTGCCTCTGTCTACCCCTTCGCATACGGGCGTGAAGATACTTACTGACAAAACATTCACGGGCTGAGGGTTGCCGACGTCTGATTTAAATGGGCGTGAAGATACTTAAAAAACATTCACGGGCCAAGGGTTGCCGACGTCTGATTTAATCGATGGATGATAATTAATTCGCTGTAGTGAGGTGGTGGGGTTGCGGGCTGGTTTCCGGTGACCTCGCGCCTTCATGACCTTACTCCTCCACCCCGACAATACATAGAGCCGTGGAAAACCGTTAGAACTTTAGAAGGCGTATTGCGTAATATTAACATGAATACAACTTATTTTATGTTCTTTGTACTTTGTTTTACATTGTAGTCTGTTGTAACTAGTTGTCCTGACAAACTTGCTTGCTTCGTTTTTTGTAAATATTTTATTCTATTTTTCGTATATTTTGCCCCGTGTTGGTCCGGGCTCCTCTAAAGAATAGACCATCTGCCTTCCTGCCAGGCAGCTCGTAAAAGGCGAGCGAAGGCTTACTGTCACTAACACCGTGACACCTGACTAGGTGGTAGAGTTTCGCAGCGACTCACCCGGATTGGTATCACCGCCATACCTATTCCTGCTGCCATAACGTCATGACGTGTTCCGGTTCGGAGGGAAGGTAGCCGGTTAACTTACTTTTGCTCGAGGCCTAACATTCCGGTCTCTGGTTGGCAACGCACCATTACCACCTTTGGTGTCTCTAGGCGGCGGGAATTTCTTACCATCAGGAAATCCGTCTGCTTGTTTGCTTTCCAATGTTATAAAAAATAATATTTCGTATATTTTATAGATTACTAGCTGTTTCTTCTTTCCACTTCGTTCCACTCGTTCTGTTTGTATGGGAAACTTAATATGTTGTTTCTCGTAGCTTCATTGCAGTTTTTTCTTTTTTCTTATCTTTAAAGCCTTCCCTGGACTTGCACAAAGAATTCAAAACCAAAATTAGCCAAAGTCGAAAGTATTCCAGTTGTTCTCGAATTTTAGGGAGACTATCGAAAAACAAATTGATTTATACACTTACTAGCTGACCCGGCAGACGTTGTTCTGCTATTTTTTTTCCTGTGATTCACCCTCATCACTTAGGGTTATAAAATATATGTTAGCCGATTCTCAGAATATGCTAACAAACTTTCATGAGAATCGGTCAAGCCGTTTCGAAGGAGTATGGTAACTAACATTGTGAGACGGGAATTTCATCTTATGTATAAAATACTCGTGTTACAATGGTCGTTCCCGTACTCCTCCGAAACGGCTTGACCGATTCTCATGCAATTTTGTGAGCATATTGAGTAGGTCTGTAAAATCATATTAAAAATATATCTAGCAGAACAACGTCTGCCGGGTCAGCTAGTAAGTATATAAGATATTGTGCTGTTTTCATTTCATTCACAATAATATTTATATTTTATTGTACATATTGTATATATTATACTGTCAATATAATTGGAGTGCAGTCAAAACTGCCAAAAACAAACTCCGATTTCAATAAGTAAATCATCTACGTACACAAAAATTAAGTGTCTTCCTCGATTTCGCTGGTATTCCAGCATCAGATCCCAATTAAATAGAACCACCACGGAATTGCGTTCATTCAAATAAAAAAAGAACTGTTAAAATCGGTTCAGAAATGGCGGAGAAATCGATGAATATAAATAAAAAAATTATAGGAGACGAACATGTAACGTACTTTTTTCGAGTAGGTTAAAAACCAGAACATCGCTTAGTTGCGATATGAAAGAGGACTAACAAACACAATTAAGCGTTTATTACTATTGATTTAATAATAAACGCGAAAATTAAGACTGAAAAATCAGATTTTGTGAAAGATATATCCATCGCTACATAGTATAAAACAAAGTCACTTCCTCTGTCCCTATGTCCCTTTATATGCTTCGCAACGGATTTTGATGTGGTTTTTTTTAATAGATAAAGTGATTAAAGAGGAAGGTTTATATGTATATTTGATACCCGTGCGAAGCAGGGGCTGGCCGCTGGTTTAAAAATAAACGCGACAATTTAGATTAAAAAAACTGACATTGTGAAAGATATCACCATATTTACAGAAACAATGAGCCTGCGTGTTCAGTTGTAATAAACTTTTGTTATGATTTCTTAATTTGCTCGGTATGGGTTTGTGGAAATGTAAATTTCTTTATTTGTGCAATGAAGAAATTCGTTTATTTCACAAAGATAAAACAAAAGGCATTTTTGACGCTTCTGTATCTACATATTAATACGTGATGCCAAAACTTTGGACCCCTTTTTATGAAAATTGTGCGGACGCAGGAGCATAAAATTTGGCACACTTATAGTTTATGTGTAGGATAAGTGCAGAACGCTTATATTTTTCAGTAATAATGCTTGTAAAGTACCTACATTAAATCAATAAATAAAACATTACCCACACTACCATGCATTTGACACACACAAACAAATATATTGATGATAACGATAAAAGATCACAGATGGCGCACTAAAAACTTTGGAAACAAAGTAAATGTCTTGAGAAATGATGGCGTTCTTATCGACAAGATATTAAAATTTATTAGGGTCGAATTTCGACCAACGGGCGACCACTAGTAAAAAATCTACTTGAAATCTACCACGCGGTACGTACGTGGCCACATAGTTGCAGTATTTGATATTCCAACTGTTGTTTCATTTGTCTTAAGCCTACGCGGTCCAAGTTCCCGGAACAAACTATTAATGTTAATTTTACATAGCATTTTAACAAGATAAGTAGTTTTTATCCCAAAACCAGCGGGCAACGCCGCGAGCAACAGCTAGTTCTGTATAAAGCGTAAAAGTTCATTGAGTCGATTAAGGATAAAACAATTTACATGATGACGTGCAGTTGCGGGTCGGCGGTTTCCGGTGACCTTGCGGTTTCGTGACCTTTTCCTCCCCTCTCCCCACCATTAAGTCGAGCTATGGAAAAGCGCTAACGGCTTGATGGGGTACAATCAGGCAGTCTATCTAGAAATGTATTTTTAGGTATAATTTACCCTGTTTACGGGTACTTTGATCATAAATATAATATATATTTGCATAATCAGGGTTACAAGAATCTTTTATAGTATACTATTTAGCGTCCCGTTACGTGCTTCGCTACGTTTATGACCGCATGAATAACATTACACAACAAAAAAAAATAAAAAATGTTTCAATATGACAGCACAATACCCGTGAAGGGTCCATGTACGCTAAAATACGTCAGCAGTATAATGTTTTTTCATACAAAGCAATCATGGATCTTGGTGACAAAAATACACAAGATTAACATTAATATGCTTTATAAGACTAGTGTTTCCAAACCACGATTCATTTCACTTTGCTCGATAGAAAAAAATCAAAAAGTTAACCCTTTCTTGAAAGCAAAACCCAACTGTCTACTTCAATTATGAAAATATCGACACCAGATTTAACATAATTATAGATAAGTACTATACCTAAAAGATAAATGTTACAGTTTTTATGCTTTTTCTCAAATTACTTTTATAGTGTCAAAAATAGTGATTTGTCGCTTAAGACGTTTACTTTAGAGCGTCATTGTTCATAGTTATCATGGAACGGAGGAGTGCGGTGATTGGCTCTTCTGGCTGACTAAGTATGGGGCCTTAACAAAAAGATCCGCCATTTATTGAATTCATTTGTTACAAAAAATGTGACAAAGATTCGCACTACCGATTTTATGCAAACCTCACATAAACCATCTACTAAATAGTCCGAACAAAGCCTAAACATTTGGTTTGGATAGGTGAGCCCGTTCTTGAGTTATAAAATTACAACGAAAAATGCCATAGATCTTTATTTATTACTAGCTGTCCCGGCGAACTTCGTTTCACCCGTTCAGTATGGGAAATAGTAAAGTATTCTTTTTTCCAATTTCACTGCAACTTTCCCGGTTTTTCTCTTCATAAGAACTTTCTCCTGATACCTAATAATTAACACAAAAAAAATTAGCCAAATCGGTCCCGTCGTTCGGAAGTTATGCGCTTACCAACACATTTAGCGATTCATTTTTATATTATAGATATAGATGATTAGCGGCCCGCCGCGGCTCCGCTTGGGCTTAAAATATACGTATAAACCTTCCTCTTCAATCACTTTATCTATTTCAACAAAACCTCATCAGAATCCGTTGCTCAGTTTTAAAGATTCACGCATTCAAAGGAACATAAGGACTGGGAAATCGACTTTGTTTGATACTATGTAGTCAAGCTTTCAAATATGCAGTTTGATTTCATAAAACTAAGAAATATATAGAAGTAGAAGTTTCTTGCAATCTAATGACGATAATGTGTTACCAACCCACTACCCAGAATACTAGGTAGTGGAATAACACTCTGCATTAACTGGTTTGAGTGACTAGTGGAATAATACAGTAACCAGCAGGCGATTGGGTCGTCACATTTCGAAGCCTAGATACTAATTTAAAGTAAGTAGTTACTTATGGTCTAGCGGTCCGGTGTTGGACATGACTTCTTGAGGTCGATTTCAAACTTAGTAAAAAAAACTAAAAATGTGTATTTTCAGTTTTCTAATAAAAATAACGTTGCCCGGGATTGAAAAACTGTCCCGTTTGCTTTAGGCTTGCCACCTCTCACATTGCGGGACTGAGTATCTTCGGCTATTCGCAGATGCCCTGATTATGCCTCTGCCTGTATCTTGAAGAATATGGGCTTGAAGATACTCTTAGTTACTTAAACAGCTACGTGACCATTTTTCTGAATTTATTTGTACTAAGCAGACACCTTAGGGACACAAGATACGTGACTCTCTTCAGAAATCACCTTTAATTATTTGTAGAGCTACAAAAAAGTTCGCTCAAAGCTTAAGTTTTATTGTGTTTCAACATGGTTCATGTTTAAATGTAAATTAGGTGAACGGATTCCCTGATGGTAAGATATACACGAAGCCTATACGACATATAATGTAAATGGTGCATTCCCAACTACAGATTGGTATCTCAAGCTTCGTGCTTACGTTTACCAGACCAGAAATTTTATTGCAAGTGTGGGTAGCCATTTTTAACTCTGGACTAAGAAAGAGGGGTGTTATAACTATGACGTACATGTGTGTCACTGACATTATAGCTCCTAAACAAATGGACTGATTTCAATGAGGTTTTCTTTGTTTTCTAGATGTAAGGTGGAGGGTAAGGTAGCCGGTAAACTTACTTTTGCTTTAGGCCTAAGATCCCGGCCTCGGGTTGGCAACGCACCATTATTTGGTATCTCTAGGCGGCGGAAATTTCTTACCTCCAGGAAATCCGTCTGCTTGTTTGCCTTCCAATATCATAAAAAAATGTAAGCTTGATGAACGAGATGCTTGTTAGCTACAATTTGCTATATAACATATGAACTACCGCCTCTGTGGTCTAGCGGTTCAGTTGTTGGACTTGACTGTATGAGAACCCGGGTTCGAATCCCGGGTCGGGCAACAAAAAGAAAATTGGATTTTTCCAGTTTTCTAATAAAAAAAAATGTTGTTCGGGATTGGAGATGTGCCCGGTTGGCGATAGGCTGGCCACCTATCACATTGTGGGACATAGTGTCTTCGGCTAGTCGTGGGTGCCCTGGTTGTGCCTCTGCCTACCACTTCGGGGATATGGGCGTGAAGATACTTTTATACTTTATGTATCACATTTTCAATTTTGTGCTGATAAAACATATGATAAAATAAGATTTAAATTTATGGCTTTTACCTTTGCCAATATACATGGTATATAAATTAATTTTTGATGAAAATACCTAAACGTGCTCTTATAAATGTACTTAAATAAAACCAAACAAAATTAAACCATTTGTAATTAAAGAAAATCTGGACCGAATTTCATGGTTTTCGTTTATTCCGATTATCTAAAATCCCGAATAGCACAATAACTATTAAAACAATTGAAAGAATAAGATCTTAAGATTAAGGCCCACTCCGGCCGTTTAGTACAGTCAGCATTAACTTAATGAGAGTTCCTAAAGTAAAATTATATCGTTACTTTCAAATTCGATATAAGCATTTAGAATAATGAAATTGTTATAAGTATACATAGGTAAGTATCTTCACTCCCGTATCAAGGAAGATGTAAGCAGAGGCACAACCAGGTCACCCACAAATAGCCGAAGACAATCGCACAATGTAATAGTTGGCAAGGCTATCGCCAACCGGGACCATTTTTTTTTTTTTTTTTTTTTTT
>NJDD01000159.1:93285-111426 GCA_002245505.1 Calephelis nemesis
TAGACCGCTAAGTATACATGCTTTTCTGTTTGCACACCACAATGTGGTAGAATGTGTTGTATTCTTAAATATCTTTATAACAACTTTTAACACACATATTCCGCAAATAAATAATTTTCATTTCATTTCATTTCAAAATATCTTACTTATCATTGTTTTATATTTAGTTAGTTTAGTTTCAAAATTATCTTAGATAACAAAGTTCTCGAAGTTATCGCTCAAAAGTCTTTGAAACCTACTTGAGAGCTTTGTTTTCAAATAAAAAAATAAACACATATCTTAGCAAGAAATCTAGTAAGTCTATCTTTAAATGTAGATAGTTTTTTAAAAACGGGCGTAAGTTAATTTTAAAAATCTCCACTGCTAATATGAAAATGGAACTATTGTCATAAAATTTCTACAAATTAATTTAATGTAACATACTTTTGAAACTTTTATTTAAAACAAAAAAAGAGAAGCCCGCTGAGTTTCTTTCGCCGGATCTTCTCAGTGTGTGGCCGCGTTCCGATCCGGTGGTAGTTTTTAGAATTAAATAGACGCGTCACAAGAATCTTTTTATAGATCCATGTGAATAAATAGATATTGTGTTTGAGTTTTAAGAAGATATTTTGAAAACTTTATGTAGGTATTTACAACAATATGAGGATTCGAATTGCTTAAATCAAATTTCCTTTGTTTTAAAGATTATTTAAGATCTTCCCCGTGTTGGTCCGGGCTCCTTTGTAGAATAGACCATCTGCCTTCCTGTGCCAAGCAGCTCGTAAAAGGTGAGCATAGGCTTGCCGTCACTAACACCGTGACATCTGACTAGGTGGTAGAGTTTCGCAGCGACTCAACCGGATTGGTACCACCGCCTTACCTATTCCTACCGCCATAACGTCATGACGTGTTCCGGTTTGGAGGGTAAGGTAGCCGATTAACTTACTTTTACTCGAGGTCTAACATCCCGGCCTCTGGTTGGCAACGCACCATTACCACCTTTGGTGTCTCTAGGCGGCGGTAATTTCTTACCATCAGGAAATCCGTCTGCTTGTTTGCCTTCCAATGTTAAAAAAATTTAGCTACTGCAGGAAGCTTATATAAATTTGACGCTGACTGTACATAATTCGTCGGGACATCAACTTGTTCTCTATTTTATTCGTCTAGGATCAAAAGCTAGGATCAAGTAGTATTTTGCGTATTACTGTTTCCCTAGAGCAACATTCACAAAACATGTGGGTAGGTAATATAACCAAGTAGGTTTAGATTAAAGTGGATAAAAACTCGATTCTACGACGAAAGGAAAAACCCTTATTCGTAGAGTTATACACCCACATAAAACATGTTTTTTACTACATGTTACTACAAACAGGCTTATTCAATAGACACTAGCTGCTGTCTGCGGCTTCACCCGCGTTTTCACAGGAACCTGTTGCGCGATCGGGATTAAAAGTGGTCTATATATTATTCCAAGTCACAATCTGTCTTCCAAATTGTGTGTGAAAAAGTAACCAACATGCATACGCATATTAATAGGATTGGAAGTTTTTTATTTTTGAAAAAAAAACAAGTATTTTCACGCCCTTATCCCCGAAGGGGTAGGCAGAGGCACAACCAGGGCACCCATGACAAGCCGAAGACACTAAGTCCCATGATGTGATAGGCGGCAAGCCTATTGCCAACCGGGCACATATCCAATCCCGAGCAACATTTTTTTTTTTATTAGAAAACTGGAAAATGCCAATTTTCTTTTTGTTGCCCGACCCAGAATTCGAACCTAGGACCTCAAGCAGTCAAGCCCAACAACTGAACCGTTAGACCACAGAGGCGAATTTTGAATGTACGTCAAATAAAGTAGGATCATTGCATGTTTTACAATGACCAAGAGTTTTTATGATACTCTGGAGCGATAGGTTGTTTAGCTGACGTCAGTATGACTAGACATCGAAGTTAATTAGGTTTTAACGACAAACCACATTACACCGAGTTACTTAGTCCGAGAGATTACGGGAAATATTTTATCAAAATTAATGAGTTTACCATGATGTATCACATTGAAACAATTCTTCCTGTTGCTCCGGGTCTATTGAGCAGGATAATCTATTTGCCTCTCTGTCAGGCAGCTTGTAAGAGGCAAGCACAGGTTAAAATATAGACCATCACTAACAAGACTGGTGGTGCACAAGTTGCCCTGGTAGGGATCCACCGCCCTACCTATTCCTGCCGCCAATTACCTATCATGTTCTGGCCTGGAGGGTAGGGTAGCTGGTAGAGTTCTCGGCAAAGGGACGACGACGCGCCTGTAACATCCAAAGAGTACTACGTAATAAGAAGCGGGACTTCCATAGATACATAGCAAACCCGAATTTTGTATGAAGTTTACCATGTCACTTGACAGACACATGGTGAAAAGGTATAATCCGTATAGTTTGAAAGTAAGTTTAAAGGCATTCAGATATAAGGCAACCTAGTGTCATATATTTCTTTTAGGCGAATAAAAAACATATCAAACTTATTTTTTTTATTTTTTTAAGAAAATTGCACTAAACTAGTAACAGCTATGATATCTATAGGCCACGGTTATCTCTTACCATATGGAGAGCCGTTTGTACGCTGAACTAATCTCTACAAGAAGGGATTTAGTTATTGAAACCGAATTCGATTTTAATACGTACATAAAAATTAAGTATTTTCGTCGATTTCCTGGGAATTCCATCATCAGATCTAGGCTTGGTAGCAATGGGTAGTAAAAGTATGTCGTTTTAAATATACGTATTTTTTTTAATCAGTCCTGAAATGACGGAGAAGCCGATTAACATACATAAAAATGTAGGAGTCGAACATAATATGCTTTGCCTTTTTTCTAATTATTTGAAGGATAAAGCCGTATAAGCAAAGTCTTGTAATGAGACTCCAAAATCAAAAAGGAAGCCTTCCTTTCTGATTTAGTCTGTACAAATCGTGACAATTAGCCCTCGATAATCTGTGCCTACCCTTCTAAGAAAAAGAAGCTTTTCAAAGAAAACTTTGTAATTTTAAATAATAAAACTAGAGATAGTAAAAAACTTCAAGTTGCAAAATATAATGTTCTCCAATTTTTTAATAGCTTAGGTAATAAAATTGTGGAAATTAAACTGTTCGTCGTCGGCACTTAGTGGAACTCCATTGCATACAAATACTTTTCTTTACAAAAAAAATCCTAAAAAATTTGGGTACACTTTTACCCTTATCTAAATTATAAAAGCTTTACACAATTAGTAAACATAAGTAGAGCTATCTCGGATATCGTCATTTTTACTCAATTATTAGTTACTTTTTTTTATCAGCAACTCTAAAAAAGGAGGTTCTTAGTTCGATTGTTTGTTTTTTTTTTCGTATGTTTGTTATGCGATTACTCGGCCAATAGAAAAATAAACGTACTCGATTTTGACGGTGCTTTTTTTAGAAAGTTTAGTTATGTTTTCATGGTGGTCATATATTAGTTTTATAAAGATTCGACAAGTGGTTTCCGAGTTAAATACTTAATAGACAATATTTTATTTTTTTATGTTATAGGTAGGCAAACAAGCAGAAGGATTTCCTGACGGTAAGAAATTCTCGCCGCCTCTCTAGGTGTCTCTACACCAAAGATGGTAATAGTGCGTTGCCAACCTGAGGTCAGGGTGTTAGGCCTCGAACAAAAGTAAGTTTACCGGCTACCTTACCCTCCGAGCCGGAACACTTCATGACGTTATGGCGGCAGAGATAGGTAAGGCGGTGGTACCAATCGGGCGAGTCGCTGCGAAACTCTACTACGATCTACTAGTCAGATGTCACGGTGTTAGTGATGATAAGCCTATGCTCGCCTTTTACGAGCTGCCTGGCAAGAAAGGCAGATGGTCTATTCTGCAAAGGAGCCCGAACCAACACGGGGCAACTATTAACCTAACGGGGGAAATATTTATTTATGTTTTCACTAATCTTATTATGTATGTTAAAAGTATATGCTTATTAAGTGTAACTCAAAAACTATTAGTAGGATGTTGGTAAAATTTATGTAAAACTATTTCGGAAACATTTGATATCTTTCAAAAAAAGTTAACAAATCGCTACGCCCAATGAAATACTTGGAGCCGGTTTTTGCAGTAGTACTGCGCTTAATTATTTATTCATTATTTATTGCGTTTTATTATCGCCTATGTGGTGTAGCGGTCCGGCGTCGTACATGACTTCTTGCGCAGCCGGTTTCAATTCCCGGGTCGGGCAATTTAAAAACTAGAAAAAATGTATTTTCAATTCTCTAACGAAGATAACGTTGCATGGGATTGGATATGTGCCCGGTTGGAGATAGGTTTGCCACTTATCACATTTTGGGACTTAGCTTCGGTTACTCGTGGCTGCCCTGGTCATGCCTCTGCCTACCCCTTCGGGGAAATGGGCGTGAAGAAACTTAAATATTTAACAACACACAAACAACAGAATGACTGAGCAGAATAAGTTATGAACTTGTCCCGAATAACTAACATTATCTCAATAAAATATATTCTGTTATTTTGATATAATGGCATTATAAGTAAAAGCATCATGATCGGAATATGAGAGATAAGAAAATATTTCGCCGTCTTCATAATGACATAACGCCCACCGCCGGAATACTAGGTACATGCGACCCAAATACTTTTGTCAATATAGTACATTCTCGCCTCTGTGGTCTAGTGCTGTTAACGAGATAAGGCCCCGTGTTCTGTGTTCTAAGTTTTTTCTTTTTTCTGCTTGTTTGCCTTCCATTATCAAAAAAAAAAACAAATTTTAAAAGCAACATTGTAATTCGACGTTTTGTTTTTCGTTTGTTCGATATTTGGGCAGCCCAATACGTCCATTTACGTCCCAGCATTTTAGGGTTATAAATGACACCTATCAATTCCCGCCATTTTACCCAAGCCGCAGTAATTTGGTCTGGAGTGTTTTCCGGCAAGTTACGTCCTTTTAATTAGGACACTGGGGACTTGTGGTGTAATATTTACTTAGACAATAAAGAAGTAACAAACAGGATCGTTGTTAAGGTCACGGATGTTTGCCAGGGCGGGACTCTGGGGTGCAAGGTCGTTCTCCGTTACATATCAGACGCAATTATTTTTTAAGTTGCATCAGTAATGTCTGAACGTACGCCAACAAAAATTGATGAAAACAGCCCTAAACCAAAAATCTAATTCTAATCTAATTATCCCCGTGTTGGTCCGGGCGCCTTTGTAGAATAGACCATCTGCCTTCCTTGCCAGGCAGCTCGTAAAAGGCGAGCAAAGGCTCACCGTCACCTACACCGTGAATTCTGACTAGGTGGTAGAGTTTAGCAGCGACTCGCCAGGATTGGTACCACCGCCTTACCTATTCCTGCCGCCATAACGTCATGACGTGTTCCGGTTCGGAGGGTAAGGTAGCCGGTAAACTTACTTTTGCTCGAGGCCTAACATCCCGGCCCCAGGTTGGCAACGTACCATTACCAGCTTTGGTGTCTCTAGGCGGCGTGAATTTCTTACCACCAGGAAATCCGTCTGCTTGTTTGCCTTCCAATATCATAAAAAAAAATAGGGTGGGGAGCGTAACAGATTCTCCAGAGATAGAAGAGCAGAGTTAAGAGCGAAGGCAGCAGGTTTGATTTTGTTAATTGCTCATTTAAGATTGTACGTTTACTTGAAAAAAGCGAAGATGCTATTGCATCCTAACAGTTCCGGAGGTTACCTAGGTTACCCGAGTCTTCTGAGTATTCCGGGAGGGTTGGGAACCCAAGGTCTGTTGCTAATTTTTAAACTATACACTAAATATAAAGAACTAAAGTCGTAAATAAATATATCACTGCGTTTATGTTCGCACTTCTCCTAAACGGTTCAACGGATTTTTATATGTATTTAGTAAATATGGGCATAGGTCGTAGAGTATAATATGTCCATCGATCAGACATTGGGATGTGTGGTCGATGTATATTTCTAGCGCAAAAAAATATGTCAACCAGTCTTGTTTATAAAAATCTTGTACTCCGCGCTCGCACACTCCCGAAACGGCTCGATTTTTATAAACATGTATGTGTCTTTATATGTATATGTTTTTGTATATGAGAATAGTTCCTAAAGTATATTTCATACCCCTACGTGATATATACGACAGGAAAAATATTTTCCAGGTCAGCTAGCCGAATAAAATCTTCAAAGAATAATATTTACGCTTCTAGTTTTTAATAAACGTAATTACATTCTCTGTACTAATTACGTCCGCGTCGCAAATGCATTAGTGCGTAAAAATACACTTCCAGTGTTAAGGGGAAGCATACTAAGTTATAGGTTAAGAGGGTAGAATATATTTTAATTACAGAACTGGAGGCTTGACGTATATATTTCGTGCTTGGTTGCAGTCTTTGTGAAGTTGTGTCAAGGTTGGCCCATTCAGCTCGTAGCTTTCTCGTGTTATTGGTTGTTTGCAGAATCGAAACACAGAGACACGTCGCGAGCTTTATGTATTAAAACACTCATAAATGTACATATTTTTTATTATTTGGCTTTTGTTATGTTATACACTAGTATCTTCACGCCTATTTCCTAGAGGGATAGGCAAAGACACGACTAGCCGAAAAAACTAAGTCCTACAATGTGATAGGTGGCAAGCCTATCGCCAACCGGGCACATATCCATTTGACCGCCTCGTTGGCCGAGTGGCTAACGTACACGCTTAACTACATCGGTCAAACGCGGGCTCGGGTTCGATTCCCGACGGGGGCAGCCATTTGTGTGATGAACATTTAGATGTCTGCATTTCCGGGTCTGGGTGTTTATTAAATATATTCTGGTATCTATTTAAGTATTTCTATGTATTAGAATCGTTGACTAACACCCATAACACAAGCATATAATTTGCTTACTTTGGGATTCAATTCGTGTGATTTGTCCAGGGATATTTATTTATTATTTATTTATTTATTATCCATTCCCGAGCAACTTTTTTTTCTTAGAAAGTTGGAAATACCACATTTTCTTTTTGTTGTTCGACCTGGGATTCGAATTCAGGACCTCATGAAACTAAGTCCAACACTTAGACCGCTAGACCACAGAGGCGACTATGATATACAAAATAAAGAAGTTAATCTCTTGATGATGACGAATATACATAGTCTATTGAGCGAAAAAATATTAATAGTTAGCAAACTAAAGCTGATACGTCAATTATCTTACGAATTTACCGAGACACTCCAAACTAGAACACGACAATGGCGAGCACTGGATTTACTCTCGAAAAAGACAAGGCACTCGAAAAGGACAAACAAAAACGGGCTTCAGAGACACGATTCGTGTTTGGTAGAATACTCATCTCTTTAAATATAAATGAACATGAACTACAAATACAAAATAAGCTAAAATATAAGAAAAAAGGTATGTTAATGGGATATTATCTCTCTTCCAGGAAACGGTCTGATAGACGAAAATGATTTTATGCAATGGGTGTCTAAGATTCAAGCAATACAAGGGCTAGATACGAGCTCGAGTACAGGAGATTCAGAAGAGGAAATTACGAGGGATTTGCTCGCCGCGTTTAAGTAAGATATATTTTGTTTTTTTTTACTTGGCTGCAACGCGTTTTTTTTTTGAATGTACGTAAATACGTATGTATCCAAGAACATTTACCTAATCAGAACTTACTTCAATTCATTGACCTCTTGCATTGCACAATTTACAATTTACATTGCACAAACTAGATAGGGATACTATGTATCCTCTTAGTATATGGACATGAAATACTTACGAAAAAAGCTTGCGATTTGCTACAAAATATGACTGCCATTCTGACGTTACCAAGACTGTCCAGAAAAAGTAGAGTATCGATATCGATACGTGATCGTTAGTACTAATGGTCGATAGTTAAGTTTAGATAATAGATAAGAATTAATATTTACCTACCGATTGAAATTTCTACTATCAACTTACTTACTTACTTACTTAGTTGCTACTCAATTGGCTTATAGATAGGGAAATGTAATGAAATGAAAGAAAGAATATGTATTTACTTACTATTCGCCAACATGTTTTTTTTACATTGTAATGCGCAAATATGTTTATATTTATATAAGTTAACTCTTTTATATGTTACAAGATTAATTAAATATTACAAAAAATGTGATCAGCTTGATCATTCCACTTTCTTTACTTTAAAGTGAGTACTTGAAAAAAAATCTTATTTCTTTAGACTGTGATTGATATTTTCAATATCAATGGTATCCATTTATATCTTGTCCTAATATTCTTTTCTGAGAACGTAAAATAAGATATCGACAATAATTTTCAAAGTACATAACTGTAAAATTTAACATAAAATATGGCGTTCTTGGCAAGCATGAGGACTGTCATGACGTCATTTTAAATCGACGCGAAAGTGAGCATAGACAAAAATATTGTTATCTCTTTCGGCACACATAATAATATCGTATATAGTTACAAAAGCGGTATTAACAAATATGAGGGAATAAGATGTGTAACCTCCCGTGTTTGAATGTTTTCTCCAAAGCGAAACACAGGGAAAAACCTAATGGTATATTTATGTAACTGTGTATAGTAAAAAAATTGGTAACTTTGTGCCTTACAAAATTCTCTACTTGAAGCCTAAGTAAATATTTGAAAAGACGGCCATGCCGATATAGCCTCATATTTGTAAATATGTTTCCAGAGTATTCGACAGAGATGATAACGGCTACATAACGCGGGACGAGCTGCGGACGGCGCTGGAGATGATCGGGGAGCCGGTCACCGACGCGCAGCTCAACCAGGTGCTGGCGCTCGGGGACATCGACCACGACGGCCGGATTGACTATGAAGGTGAGCATGAGCCTTCAAGCTAAGCATACTCATTCACCTAAGTCTGTTATTTTACTACGAATGACAATGAACAAGCACGTAGTTCCTCTGGTGTTAAGAGATATAGAAAGCATAAATGTTGTAGGTGCATCGCTGTATTTTGGCCGAGATATTATGCCAATGTGCAAGTCTACTTATTGGTTCAGACTTCAGGACCGCAACACGATATTGTCACTATGGCGTCAGGAATAGATAAGACGATGGATCCCGACCCGAGCAAGTTGCTGCACAGCACTCTACCACCTACCACCTCTAGTAATGTTGTTGGCAATGACCCGTATCGCCTATGCTCAACACTAACAAGCTACTCGTACCTAGTAGAACGATAGGTGGTCTAGACTGCATGATGGATGATGGACTATATGGACCCAGAATAACGCTGGAAAACAAAGCATTTAGCATTTATTATTTTATGTGATAAGACATTAAATAAGCACAATACAGTAGTACTATTTAAATTATGCGCTTCGGCTATATTCGTCAAGCTTCGGAAATCTGAATGAATATTAAAAGTATCTATATACATAGTTGTTATTAAATAATTATTCATTTCGTTTAAATTTAGATTAGGTCAGCCAATTTAAAAATAAAAGTACTGTCCAGGATTTTTTTCTTACTAATCTAATTGAATAATATTTTGTTTTTTTTTTTCTTTTTTTACTTATTATTGATATTTTATTTCAGTTGACATGTTAATTTGATACTATTTATTAGATATTTCATTGAAAGGACTATGAAGTTAATGACATTTATACAATGTAATTATCAAGAAAAGTTTATTTATTAAAAAAAATATTGTTTAAAATTTTGTGTACTTCACATATTTTATAGATTTGCATGCCATTTCTTGGTTGAATACGAGGCTTTAGAATGTATATGTAAACACCTATATGTAAAACCGTATTTAGAGCAATTATATTCATTTCATTTCATTTCATTTCAAAAAAAGTGTAAAAAGAGTAAAAAGTGTAAAGCGCATAATTTAAATAGTAGTACTGTACTATCCTGATGGTAAGAGACAACCTTAGGCGTTTAGGTACGTCGTCTTGTGGTCGAGGTGTTAGGTCTATTACGCAAATAGTCTGACCCCACCCTCCTGATCAGAAAGTAAGAAGAAAAATCTCTAACCGAGCAAGCTGCTGTACGGCACTCTGTACTTCTTAGTAATGACCCGTATAACCTATGATCGCCTTTTATGAACTGGTAAGGAGACAAATGGTCTATTTTACGTAAGAAACCCGGACCAAAACGAGGAAAAACGTTTGACTTAGTTTTTATTACAAATCAAACGACAGTTTTGTTATTAGGTGTATATTGGCTATAATAATAGAGGTATAGAGATGTAGCCGGCTAATTATTTAAAAATATATTAGGAAGTGTGGTGGTAATTCTGCTGTGCACTAACTTAAACCAAAAAAAAGATGAAGTATTTTTAGACATATCAGAAAAATCTGGACATGTCAAATCGTGGCGTTTTCCGATGACCAGATTTAAAGTAACCAGACATATGATGTATAAACTAGTTCGACTGCTCTAAACGTGTTTTGTCTCTTTCTATTAATGACGTTGAAAAAAGATAGCGATAAGTGCGCAACAAAATACCTAGCTTAAAAATTTAAAAAAGAGATTTAAAAATCATGTCCCTGTAATATGTAGAACATACATATTACAGGGACATGATTTTTAAATCTCTAAAACTTGTAATATAGCATTCACAATCACTGCATTAGTCATTTTATAATCTGGCCAAGAATAAAAATAAAAAATAATTTCTCCCTTGTTGCTCCGGATCCCCTGAAACATCTATGGTGTCTACAGGCCATGGTTATTCTTAGTCACCTATAGAGGGGTTTGTTTTTTTGCTATCTTCAAGTTTTTACGGGGATTTCTAGTATTTTTATTATACATTTTTAACATGCTCTTTTGTTTCTATAGTATTGTGACAATATTCTTTTTAATTTCAGAGTTCGTGAAAATGTTGCTGTAAGCTGTGTACTTACTTCAGTGTGCAAGAAAGACCTCATTAGCTGATAGGTAGATTTTATCCTAATATCAACGTCTTAGCTGCTTAGACGGAAGCAAAATTGTAAAAAGTTTGAGATGTCCAAATAGCTTTAGGTTAAAAGTGTAAGATTTTGTAAAAAAATATTTTTATATAAAATATATAAACAACGATAGAAAAGCTTTCTATTTAATGTGTATTTGTTGAATGTTTGAAAAACATGTATAATAATATATCATACATATTATGTTTACAATTTACATTCATTTTAGCAAAGGCAGTTGCTAATGTTGTAAATATCAATTTTAAAATATAAGGAATATCCAAACTAAGCATAAATTTTTTAAGCTTTTTCATTAAGCAAATAGTGACGTAATCAGTGTTTTCCACATCCATTAATCACTTAAAAGAAGGGGTTTGATTAAAAATCACGAAGAGGAAGAGGGGTACATAGTGACGTAGGGGGGTACGTGTATTTTTATTGCTGTGTTTTCTAAATTAAATATATCTACTTGTTGGTGTTGGACAAACCCTTGTTAATCTTTAGTCCATATATTACAGGTAGAACAAATGTATTACTTCACATGATAACAAAATCAATCTGAAAACTACACGTAATTTTATATGGGGAGGCGGATGAAAGAGAATGAGATGAAAGAGATGAAAAGGGGTTCTAAATGGTGAACAACTATTGAAGGATAATCCCTTATTTTCTGCTACGGGTTGCGATATTGATGATGCCACTATTTACTCAATGCAAATAAAATAATAATATCCAGTGTAAGAAATTAATTATTAAACCGAAATCTAGTTATTTGAGCCTCAAAATTACACAGCCTGGGGGATTATTATTGAATAATCATAAAAGTTATTTTATGTGATGAACTTACTTAATCACCTGACTTTGGCTAAATAAGTCGTGAAAAACTATTGAAAGCCATATATATTAAAGACTAGCAGTTTCACGCAGCTTCGCCTGCGTAACTTGGCTTCTACTATACTGATTTGGATGAAAAAAAGCCTTTGTCACTCGTGGATAATGTAGTTTTCGAATGGTAAAAGAATTTTTAAAATCGGTCCAGTAGTTTTTGAGCATATTCATTACAACCAAACAAACAAACAAAGTTTTCCTCTTTATAATATTAGTATGAAGAAGAAGAAGAACTTACTAACATTAGAAAATAGCTTTTGTGTCAACTGTCAAGTAAAACTTTGGAACGTAATAGACAGAGCGCGAGTTCAAAACCATGTAATAAAAACTGGAGTGATACATAATGAATTTATTTGCGTAGATATTGCTTGGCAAATCCATTTCTTAAGTTATCATTCGTACCAATTGACAAATAATAAGGATAGTTATAATATGCCTTACTAAGGAGTTAAGTAAAACTTTCGGTATGAATATATAACACTGATGGTTGTCTCAATAGCTGAAATAAAAATGTGTAATTAAAATATTATCACCGATAAAATTAAAATCAGTTAGTGACAATTCAAAAATAACCCCCCTACCTACCGGCCTAAAAGCTCGAACATTTTGTACGTACCTCCCTATCAATACTTAACATGAAAAGACAATAAATTTTAAATTTCATTCCAAACTAAAGTTTGTGGTTGGATACATTTTGAAAATGTTAGTTTTGTACAAAAACTAAAAAAAATCTGAGAATTTATTATCATGTAACATCAAAAAATTTAAACCTTGTATTTTCGTAAAAAATAAATATTAAGCAAAAACTCGATATAAGGAAATCAGAAGTTTCAACTTCACGAAAACTATCACTGTAACATTACTTACAAAAAACATTTAAACTCAAACATTTCTCAATATAATCCTTCATATTCTTGAACAGCATAGCATTTCATCTTTAAAAAGTATATATAGGTATATCTTTTGGAGCTCTTAAGGTTCAGTCAGACAAGAGACCGATGTATATCGACCAAATCCCAGAGTTTCTAATCTGTTATTTAGTTAGTCGAGAAAAGGAATTTTATAAGACAACATGTTTATAATATACTATACAATTGTTATATTCAATAAAACACTATATTGATAATTAATGTATTTAAAATTTCAACATTTTCGTTATTAAATTACTTTTTCATAAAATAAATTACTAGTATACACGCAAAAATAATTTAACTGATTTTCGCTACATCTAATTTTACTGATGTAGGTAAAAAAACACATTTTACCTATTCCTGCCACCATAACGTCAACGCCTGCTGGAGGGAGTTCCGGTTGGAGGGTAAGGTAGCCGGTATACTGACTTTTGCTCGAGGCCTTACATCCTGGCCTCAGGTTGGCAACGCTCCATTACCAACTTTGGTGTCTCTGGGCGACGTGAGTTTCTTACCATCAGGAAATCCGTCTGCTTGTTTGCTTTCCAATATTATAAAAAAAATGTTATTCACTTGTACTGTATTATTATATCATAAGTGTATATCACTGTATTAATAATTAATTAATATATGTGTATATATTTATACTAATATGATTTGATTTTTCTGCGGTCTTGGATTTGTACAATCTAAAAAAACAAACAAGAAAGTTTTGAAATTACAAAAAAAAATTCGTTCAATCTCTTTTTGAGTTTGAAATACATAGGACTGTATGAAGATATTTTTTTTATATTAAAAAAGTATTGAGCAGAAACTAAATTATTATTAGATGCGATCGTATCTCCTCACACAAGACATGTGTGAATATTGGTGTTTTTGTATATATTTATTACAATTATAATCTTTTTTTTGTGCAATGAAATAGATTGATTAACTGAAAGTGATTAAATTTGAAAGGAAAATATGTCTGTATGTTATTTATTGCTTATGTATTGTAGTATACCTCCAGGAAGGTTTTTGCTAACATTTTATGATAATATTATGGTTGTGAATGAATAGTTATTTAAAATCCTCGTTTATAATTTAGGAAAACGAACTCTATGTTTATAAATACTCAAACACGAACAAGAAAACTTAAAATACTTATACGTGAAGTCGTCACAAATCATAATTTTAAGTATCATGAATTCTTTTCTAATTCATAAACAAAGTTTTATACAATACATATTTATTTTCTGAATTCAAGTATCAGAATAAAGGGATTTAAATTATTTTAGAACTTCCAATAAAATCTTATGTTTATAAATACTCAAACACGGACAGAGAAACTTAAAATATTGACAGCCTCATTGGTCGAGTGGCTAGCGTACACGCCTAACTACACCGACTAATCACGAGGCTCGGGTTCGATTCCCGACAGGGGCAGGAATTTGTGTGATGAACATTTAGATGTCTGCATTTCCGGGTCTGGGTGTTTATTAAATTTAGTCTGGTATCTATTAAAGTATTTCTATGTATTAGTATCGTTGACTAACACCTATAACACAAGCATATAATTTGCTTACTTTGGGGTAGATTCAGATATAATAATATATAGATAGAATTCAATACAAATCATATTTTGATTAGAAAGAATGGAGTTATTCCTAATTTATAAACAAAGGTGTATAGAATACGTATTAATTGCTTAATTCAAATATCAGAACAAAGGGGTTTGAATTATTTTAGTACTTCCAATAAGTACTAGTAATGCATTGCTTTTATGTTAACTTAAAAAGTTTAAGCATTTTAAAATTAAACTTTTTTATTGAAATTAAGCATATCATGTTCTAGTCTTAATACATATTATAAATAAAATATTTTAAGCAATAATTTGAAACAAGGCTATTTATTTTCCCAACACCTTTATTTTTTCTTCTATTTAGTATTATTAGTATATATTAGTATTATTTCTTACCATCAGGAAATTCAAATGTTGACAAAAGGATTTTTTTTATTTTATGACCCACTAGCTGTCCACCGGCGAATGTCTATCCCCTCCTTAAGTTGATATGGCAAAAATGAAACTGTTATTTTCCTAGTTTTCTTGTAGTGTTTCCCAGTTTCTTATCTTTGAAACCTTCCCTGGACTTCCACAGGTAGTTCAAAAGTAAAATTAGCCAAATCGGTTTAGTCGTTTGAAAATTATTCGAATAGTCCTACATACAATTCTGCAAATTGTATGGCAAAAAAATAAGTAGCACAGCAATAATTGTATAGAGGTATATTTTTCTAAATAATATGATATAGTCAGTAGGGATTGCTACTTAAATTACAAAAAAAAAATACCATTAAATTTCTTGAACAATTCAAATTCAAGGTGAAAAAAGGATATTATAAATTATTTCAATTTTTTGCAACAAATTTATTAATATTTTAATATCTCACAATAGCCTATTTCATTTTTTATGTTATTTTGGAGGTTTGTGATTCTGAACTTAGAATAATATTTTTATCTCTAGATAATAATAATAAGGAATTTGTTGTTTCTAAAGTCGATTAGCTATAACGATTAAAATAGTCATAAAAATCTTTAAATTAGTCTTTAAAAAAGCGGTCGTTGTGTGCTACGAATCAACGATACGCTGTGCTACGCCCTACGTATGTGCTACGGCCAACTTGTGGAATGTCAGTACCTGTCACGTTCACGCAGCCAAGCCTTCTTGCCCGATAATTTAATAGAGGACGATAATCATGTATTGGTTATTGTCAGGAGAAGGATCATATAAAGAGATAAACCGTTGAGGAGTTTCCTTGACTTTATTTTGGCTCCATCATCAGATCGACTCCGGACCTTCTTGAAATTGTAGGGCTTTAAAATTCTTAATCAAAAATAAACAAACACACTACTCGCCTCTACAATTTTTGAAATTTCCCCTCGAGTCCCCCAGGATGCAATCATCAGATCCTGGTTTCCTTATCATGGTACTACCCTACGTAGAATCTGGTCAAGACTCACGAAGTCACTCACCGATAATAGAAAACTATGAGCAAAATGAGTACGGAGAAGGTTTAACCAAAAAGTGGATTTTTGAGTTGCAAGATTCCATTGCAAATATGGCGGGTGAAACTAAAAGCTTGTAAAAAAAAGGAGACAAACTTACATCAAGTTTTTGATGAAAGTTTAAGAGCTGTCAATTCATTGTTTTTCTGCCAATGTGACAGCAAACTGTGCATTATAGTTGAGTTTGGGTTAAGTCCTGAAACACAAGAGTTTTATTCGCTCCTTTCTTGGAGCTTGACTATAGCTGCTATTTTTGAGTTTTTACGAAGTGATTTCGATTACAGAATCCAAAACCGGAAAGAATTGATTCCGGTTTCTTGAACATATCTATTTTGGTAATTCAGGTAACAATTTAAAAATGGAAACAAATTGATTTAAAACAAAAACTTTCGACATTTTTAGTTACTAGTTATCCGGGTACGAATCTACTGCCTTACCAATTCCTGCCGTCGTAATTACTATCATGTTCCGGTCTGGAGGCTACCCTACAGTAGAAGGTAGACTCGCTCAATAGGCCATAAGACAGTAATGCACCTATAAAATCTATGCCACCATGGTGTCTATAGAAAACGGTTGTGACTTACCATCAGGAAAATCGAAGGCTATAACGAAACAAACCGATTTAGGTTGAAGATACGTTTGCATAAAGAGTGTATTAAAAATGACAAAACCTTTATAGAGTGTGATATGCTCGAAACAATTATATTTTACTAACTGTTTGTCCACGACGTATTCATTAGCGTAGAATATTTTCATACAATCTTCCATACCTTATTATAGTTCTTTGATTTGAAATCGGATCTGTAGTTATTTGCGTACCAAATTTCATTAAAACTGTACAGCGGTTTGACAATGAAAGATGAACATACAGATTGACTTTGCTATTTCTAATATTATAAAGTAGTACATACCTATAGTACGGATTAATGTATATCAAGCAATTCTAAAAGTTACATTTGATAATTAAAAAAGAACAAAAATAATTGTGTTCTATTTAATTTTTGATACTCGAACCAGTGAACGTAAAAATATATAACAAAAAGGACATTCGAATTATATTTTGGCATCTCCATAAGAATCAGAATTAGAATAATCTTTATTCACATGAACCATACAAGTGGTATTTGTGCGCGTCGACATTTTTTAAACTACCACCGGATCGGAATCGCGGCCACACACTGAGAAGATCCGGCGAAAGAAACTCAGCGGGCTTGTCTTTTTTTTAATAATAATATTTACAATATAATCTAGATTAAAATTTCTAATTACAATCTGAATTTAACTTAAATAAAAGGTACAAAAAATTACATTACAAATTGCAGTGGGAGATTGAAACCTCTATTCCCAAGCATGTTCATCTTCCAAAATACTCTGAGACTGTATAATAGCCTTTTTGACATAATTTTGCTTTGATACATTTTTTAAACTTATTTATAGTTAGATCTCTAATACCAATGGGCAACTTATTGTAGAAACGTATACATTGACTCAAAAAGGATTTACTAATTTTACGGAGACGAGTTTTGTACGCGGTTAGATTATTTTTATTCCTCGTATTAATATCGTGAACATCACATTGTTTTGTAAACATACATAGAAAAAAAATATAACATATAAAGTCTAGTTAACCAAACTTTAATATTTGTATCAAATAGGTATAAAATTTAAATTCATATTTATCAAAAATAAAATTAATAATCAAAGATGTTTATTTATTAAAATGTATTTATTATTTGAGGCAAAACTAGACATTGGTATAAAATGCTACACCTACACCACTTTTGTCATTTTCTGGTCGTACCTAACTTAGTCGTCCCCATTGAGAAATTTTCCAACAAAGTCACATGGTTTTCGTTCAAGAGTCGGATGCCAATGGGCCATTACATGACCCTTCTGTTGCCAGTGATAACTCATTTCCTTCAAGTTCATGTAGCCCTAAAAAATTAAATGTGTTATATCAGGTCCGCTACATACATTTAAATACCTATACGAAATCCGGTTTCGCTACTCTAAAAATCTACTCAAATTCCATACGGAAAAATTCGGAATGTATGTGGTGGTAGCTTCAAAGTTCAAAGCTTGTAAGGATTCGCTGCGTCCGAATTTTGATAGAAACGGAATTCCGTAATAAAATCCGAATATGACGGGCCTTACGTAGCGTCCATTAGTTACTTACACTTAAACCTTATTCTTCAATCACTTTATCTATTTAAAAACCGGATCAAAATCTGTATTTGTACATACTACCTGTACATGTATATATACATATTTTATACTTGTGCGAAGCCGGGGCGGGCCGCTAGTATATATTTTATAATCTTTGTCCCGGCGTTAATCCCGATTAAGTCGGAGTCCGCCTTTCTAACTCTATTCCTCTTTTTACTTACTTTTCTTATTAAATA
>NJDD01000159.1:136886-148967 GCA_002245505.1 Calephelis nemesis
TTATGCGCAAGTGTTCTTAGACATGTTTGATCGGCTAAGCCGTTTAAAAGTTGTGGGGGTTAAAGTAGGGAGATTAACCGAATGTTTGCAAATATACTAGGTTATTTTTAAGTTCTCGTGTCGGTTTTTATAATTTTTATTTTATATTAGGGTTGCCATTTTGTAAAAGTAGGTAGCTACTACCTACTGCTTAAGAATCTGGTGAAGAACTTACGCAAGAATATTTACCTAACGTTTGTTTTACCTAACCCCCGACGCAAATGATGGGGTGTTATAAGTTTTTCGTGTCTATGTGTCTGTCTGTGGCATCATAACTCCCGAACGGATGCAGTGATTTCAATTTAGTTATTTTTGTATTAAAGGTAACTTATGCGCAAGTGTTCTTAGACATGTTTGATCGGCTGAGACGTTTAAAAGTTGTGGGGGTTAAAGTAGGGAGATTAACCGAATGTCTGCAAATATAGTAGGTTATTTTTGAAGTTCTTGTGTCGGTTTTTTTTTATTTTTATCTTATATCAAGGTTGCCATTTTGTAAAAGTAGGTACCTACCTACTGCTTAAGAATCTGATGAAGAACTTACGCAAGAATATTTACCTAACGTTTGTTTTCAATTCTTCACAAGCAGAAAGGTTTACGGGCATTACTCGTAGGTAGGCACTATCAAAATGGGCGAGGCTTTGCAAAATTCTACCACCTAATCATTCGACGTTAATAATAACTAATAACCCTTCATCAGCTAGTTGGTAGGAAAGCAGTTTGCCTGTAATCGTAAATAGAGCCCGGTTCCACTGCCACTGACCAAGGTATTATGGTCACTGGGACACAGGCGAATCAAAGAGGAGACGAGTCATTGGGGCCTTATTGGTGTGATGGAGGTTAATGTGTCGCTAACCTCGCAGTTTTTGCAACATCACTGGACTTTATTAGCAGATGTCTAGCATAATGGTAATCGCCCTATTTTTGGCCTGCTCAGAACCATGAGTTTGTAACCTAAATATTGCACAGAAAGAATGATAACAATGAGCTATTTTGAAAATACAAAGTCAATTTACGAGTAAGAATATCGCTTATTTGAAAAATGTATACCTAAGTATATACTATATAGTCGCTTCTGTGGTCTGGTTCAGTAGTTGGACTTGACTGTATGAGGTCCCGAGAACGAATCCCGGGTCGGGCAAAAAAAAATGGGTTTTGTCCAGTTTTCTAATTAAAAAAAAAGTTGCTCGGGATTGGATATTTGCCCGGTTGGAGATAGGCTTGCCACCTATCACATTGTGGGACTTAGTGTCTTTGGCTAGTTGTGGGTGCCTTGGTTGTGCCTACCTCTTAGGGGATATGGGCGTGAAGATATTTTTGTTGTATACATAGGTTCCTAAATAAATACAATAATTCAGATGAAATCTACCTTGACGATAAAAATAATATTTTAATTCTTTTAGAAATTTAAGCCACGCTCCGACTTTTTCGTTATATGGTTTTATGTTGGCATTGGCTTGCTCTCTCATCTCTTTTTCCAAATACACCCATACTGGCACTTTTGGGTCATATATTTTCTGCAAAGATAGATAAACTATGGTAGATAGGCAAACAGACTTGTCTGTTGTAACAAATATACTTTACTTTTAGACAATAATTGTCAATAGTGTGTGAATCAAACCACCAAAGGCTCTGGAATAAGTAAGTTTTCTTCCTACGCTACTCTCCAAATAGGAACAAGACAAAGGCGAACACTAACTACTAACTGGTGGTAATACCAATCTACACTTGATTGTTGCATAATTCTCCTACCTAGTAGTTATTCTAAGTCTACACTAGTATTGCAATCCAGGCATCTAAATAACCAGATCTAAATAAACGGTGGACTGATGATCTGGTCAAAGTTGCAGGGAGTCACTGGATACAAGCGGCTGGTGACCATAACTTGTGGCGGTCTTTAGGGGAGACCTATGTCCAGCAGTGGACATCCTCTGGCTGATGATGATGATGAGATAAACAAATGATATCATTATAGCCTAGCCAACCCTGCAAACTTTATACCACTAACATTATTGTCAGCTAGTAGTAGATTTAACAGTCTTCCTATGCCTTCCCATTCCTTGCAATTTTCAATTTTTCGCTTCATAAACACCATAGTTCCATTGGTCAAGCATTACTCGAATTTTGTGGTTAACTACATATTTGGTGAATTACTTTCATTTATAATAAAAATTGTAGATACTCGTTTTAAAAAGAATAACTACAAGTATTATTAATAAAAATATACTTTTTTTTGTAGAAACCAGATATTCATTGATTGCTTGTAAAAAAAACATGTTACTTATAATATAAAACTCACTTTTTTTTCTAAAAACTGTTGTACAGTTGGTAATTTATATTTCATCCTGAAAAATACTAAAATTTTAAATTACAAAAAATTTCTTCTATCTACCATGACACTTTTAATTTTTGAAATGAGACAAGTCATTATTTTTTTTTGGATAAGCTTATAGAAGTAGCCTTTTTGTTTAGACTATTAGAAACTTCTTAGCTCATTATAAATGTTATGAACAGACTAATCTGTCAGTCTTTTCCCTCTTTCTATTACCTAAGTGAGAAAAAGATAGAGATAACTTAATAGAATTTTATTGAGTGCACAGTAAAATTACCAACTGTATTGTGATACAATAAATACTAACAAAACTGTTCCATAATACAATTTGAGTTAATATTGTTCCTACAAGAATATTTAGTGATACACCATGCTTTTTCAAGACTGCTGTGCCTAAAAGACCAGAAATTTCTCATTTGCTATTACAGTCCTAAAAGTAGTCCTTGCTGTGTGAAGTTGAAGCAGATATTGCAACTTTTGTAAGTATTTACTAACTAGTCATCAACAAATTAGTGAGAATAGGAAGCTTGCATCTATCTGTAAGGTAGAGCATACTCACTTTAGCTCAATTTTTGTTACAGAGCAAATCCAAGCAAGATCTTAGATTTCTTTTTATGCCAGAAGCCATGATTTAGTCTTAAGTTAGTAAGAAAATCTAACATCTAAAATAGAACACGGACATAAAGCCTAATTTAACATTTACATTATAATAAGCAATGTAATACATTGTAGTAATACTAATATGATCCGATAGATGTATTAGTGTAAGATGGATCAAATTTAAAATACTTCATGTAGTCTTAATACTTTATTTATTCTGTCTAAGGTCTAATAAATAAAGATTATTAAAAGATTATTTCTACTAAAATTTTTAATTTGCATTACCTTTAATAAATAATAGTATGTAATTAAGAAAATGATTTTGACATACAAATTTAGGAAGTTGTCAGAGGTCTTCTAAAATCTACTAACCGCTATGTCACTGGCTCATAGGCCTATTAGTAATTTCACCAAATATGCAACATAGTTTTTTGAACTGAAAACATTTCTTGGTTTCAGTTTCATTTTTATGATACTGTGATTATTTAATACAAAAATAGATATACAATATTTTTATTTACACATTAATAATAATTACAAAATTAAGTAAATTCAGATTATTTACAACAGTATTAGTCATTTAGTTTGTTTTTAATTGTAAGTTTTTAGTTTTTTCCAACACATCTTGATAAGGTGGATCGATGGGACTTTGGACGGGCTCCTTATATTGATATGTTTCTTGACCTTCCAATAGTAAAGGGTATGATGTATCAGAATCATATGCACTTAGGTCACCACAAACATTAAAGGGAACAATAAACCTATTCTGGCCGATAAACTCATTAAAGTCACAATATTTGTGATCCAACAATGGATTAACCATATTGGGGACATAGTCAGGAGGAGGATTATAATTCTGACAAATAACAAATGCTTCTATACTTGAGTTCCTGGAACTTCTTGGTTTTGAAACGGTCACAAATTCAAAAAACAACTTCAATTGTGAATATAACAATGACACATCTTTACCTCTGAAAATCTTAGCAACAAACACCCCTCCAAGTTTAAGCACATGAGTAGTAATATTCAAGGCAGCCAGCAGTAGCTGAGACTGCACATACTCATCAATGTCATGAAGACCTGTTACATCTGGAGCTCCATCACATACAACTAAATCAGCTTTTGAACCTTCAAATTCCTGAATAATTTCATTGGCAGTTGATATCTTGGTTATGTCTCCTTGAATTTGTTTGACGCCTGGTAGCGATGCCATGGCTTGTAAATCCACAGCGACTATTTTAACATCGTCAGCATTTTGAGTATTCTGCCTTAACTTCTTAGTTAAAACTTGGCTCCAACTACCTGGTGCTGCACATAAATCCACAGCTCGAAGTACACCGTTAAAAATGTCGTATTCCTCATTGATTTGTAAAAGCTTAAAAGCACTTCTAGCACGCCAGCCCTCTTCTTTAGCAAGTCTGTAGTATATGTCCCTTTTGTCTTTAGATGTTTTACCCATCGTTACAATACTTGTGAACTTAGTGAATTGACTACTACAACATTAAGCCACGGGAATCTGGATTTCGTAAAGTTGCTGACAAAAGTGTTCTACTTTTTAAGTATTGATAAAATATACAAAAAAGTAAAATAACTAAAAACATGTGTTAGAACTTAGTTTTTTTTTGAATGATTATTGTGTTGCCAACCTCGCGGTTTTTACAACTTCACCGGGCTTTTAGAACTTAGAATTGAACACGCCATTTATGTAATGTAAATTCAGTGATTTTTTCAATGTTCCCATAATTTGTATTAAGTTCACAGACCAATTAGCACAGAACAATCACAGACCATTAAGTTTACTTAAATTGACACATGTCACTTGACACAACATGGTCAAAAGGTGTAACAAAGAGTCTAGAATCACTACGTTTAAAGAGACGGCAATTCCTATATTTCGTTCAGTTCTGAAATAAACGGCAAATAACACCAACCACACGATATTGTAGCGTAACCACAAACTGTACAATGTTGGCCCCACCCACAATCTGTCATTATTGACATTGGATAGTGATGGACAAGTCGATAATTATTTACGACAAACATTAGTGATGTGCTTTTTTCCGATAAAAATAGCCACACAGCTCAGCATTATTAAATTTCCAATTTCTAAATGTTACGACCAGATTTACTGGTACAAGCATGACTTAATAGAGATAATAAATAAAAGTCGATTTTTTGATTACATATTTAATAATCAACACCATAATTTTAGACCATAATTTTTACTATTTTCTGCAGAATGTTCTCTGTCATGATTACAAAATTTTATTATAGTAAATTTCACAAGTACCACTGCTTAAGGTACTTGGTACCTTACGATACACGAAAACCTAAATTTTACGACGTAAACCTTACAACTTTTATCGTTTATCGACGAGGCACAAATTTGTAGGATCAGATTTGAACTATGAGTAACATAGTACTGTAATTCAGAGACTGGATTTAATTAATTTTGATATTTGTGTACAGAGTGCCCCAAGGTAAATGTAATAAAGACACTATTACATACTTCATCTTAAAAACGAACAATGTTTTGAATATTTCAACAGATGTTGTCCATTACATTACATTGACATTCATTTTGCAAAGTGGCTATGCTATGCTATTTTAATATATACACGTAAATCTTAATCTTCTTAAAACTAAACAGAACAAGCATGAACATGTTTTATTGCACACTAGGTCTAAACACAATAACACTAAAAATACACTAAGTCAATGGCGTTAAAATGTAAACAGTAAAATTAATAACTGAACACTAATTTGAAAACGCAGATTAAAGAAGTAAAACTTTTAAAATAAGTTCTCAACAACGTGTTTCTCAACAACAAAGAGGGAAAAAAATATTTTAACAGTGGGTTGTCTCCTAAAAGATATTGCCAATCGAATGACACAAAAATGGTTGCTGTCAGGTTGGTATTTGTGACCGGTTGAAACAAATTTAAATTTTACATTCAAATGATATCTTATGACACCTGTATTAATGTTTAAAATGGAGTGCACATTGCAATAAAGTTTGTTGATGTTCCATAATGTCCACCATATCTCCCCGTACAATGCCCCGTACCTACTTGACATTGGCTCTGTGCATTGGCTAAATAAGTCGTGAAAAACGATTGAAAGCCATATATACAAAAGAAGAAGAAGAAGGTGTACTATCTTGATACTTCCAAATCAAAGAATAGGTACCTATTCAATATAATTACATAGTAACTACTACCTATACAGGACAAGAGAGCCCTCTTTCGCGAAAACGCGTTGTGGGAACGCGGAATCACGTTGACACTAGCGCTCTAAACTCTATAATAGGAAAATAATATTTTAGCGTTGTGTGCGTGAGCACAGCGCCATAGAATAGTCAATAGACTATTTGACAGCAGTAATCATTTACCAAAGAGAATAACTCTTTTACTGTCAATTGTCATTCACATTTCACAAAACTCAAAAGTTTTCAGTGTTGTTTTCAGACTTTCAGTTTTGGTTGATTGTAACCAATTGTAAGTTTCTGATTTAAATTAAAAAATATTAAAAAATGAACGAAGGGACTAGATCTATTATGAATTTTTTGTTAGAAGATTGGAAGTTGTTAATTATATTAACGTTTGTTTTTTTAATGTATTTTCACTTCACAAATACATTTGATTTTTTCGAGAAGAAAGGTATACAATTTAAGAAACCAGTCCTGTTCTTTGGTAATTATTGGCCTAGACTAGCCGGCAAAACATCTTATCATGATTTTCAACTGGAGATGTACAATTATTTTACAGGAAAGCCCTACGGCGGTAAGTTTATTCAAATCGTTTTTATTTTTATTTTTAGTTCTCATCAATAAATTATTCATTTATTTTTCTTTGTTACTGCGCTTCTTTGTTCAAATATTCAATTCCTCTCTAAAAATAGATAATCTAGGAATTAGGATTGCTGGTGCATGTTTTTCATAATATTAGAAACTAATCATCAGCTGATACAGTTACTAATTTTTGTGAATTATTTCTTGATATCAAGCAAGGCTACTCTAGAAATTTACACATTTGTCACTCGACACTCTGCCTTGGGGAGATTGCCTGATCAATATACATGTGATTCCTTAAAATTTACAAATGAAAAGTAAAAATTTGTCAGTGAAATAGATGAAATGCATACCTTACACTTAGAAAGTTTAAAAAGAGTGTTATGAAACAATCTTCATTTGGATTTTTTTACTCTAGGAATTTTTGAAGGACGTAGACCAGTATTGATCCTCCGTGATCCTGATCTTATCAAGGCTGTGACAATAAGAGACTTTGATCATTTTGTTAATCGTAACACTTTAGAAACCAAAGAACCTAGATATATCAAGAGGTTTTTAATTAATTTAAAGGTAATCATATTGGTATTATATTTTTTTAATGTGTAATTCCTCAATTTGGTATTTTTTTAAATAAAATATTTGTGTATGTTAGTCAAATTTGAATTCGGAAAGCAAACATTGCTATAACAGTAAGTTTTTGCAATTCAGACCATATAAGCTTTTATTATGTAATATGAACTAATTTTCACAGAATTTTGTCAGTAATTTGCAGAACAAGATATTTAGTTTTATTAAAGCTGTTTTCTAGCAATGTTCTGAGTTTTATGTCCTCTTTTTTATTGAATATTTATATTGTAAAAATTAATTTATGAAGTTTGTAATATAATCTTTGTAATATTGTGAAATTTATGTTTTTTTTTAATATTATTTATTCAAAATTTTGTTACTTTTATAGGACTCAGAATGGAAAGCTGTTCGTAGTATAATGACACCAACATTTAGTTCATTGAGATTAAAGAGTATGTTTCCTTTGATCCAAAATTGTTCTGACCAGTTGATTGACTACTTACGGAAACATGGTAAAATACATTCCACCATTTTTTATTACTTTTAGTTTTATATTATTGAAACGGTTTCACTTTAGCAGGCAGATAGCTGATGGTGTTCTTAATAGCATTATAGAAACCAAAAATGTTATTGGAGCATTACGAAGCTAAGGCTAATATGTTAATTCTAGCCGCTCAGGTTAATAGGCTACACTCTTGTCTCCAAAACGGAGTACAACAATGGAGAGCACTGAATTGACAAAAGAGAATGGTGAAGTCGTATTAATACAGATTAAGCCATTCTATTATCACATAATCTGGCTGCTCAATTCTAAACTTTAGTTTACTCGTGTGCGATAGGATTATTACATCCCTACGTCAGAACTAAAGTTCCAAGTATACAATTACACATTAACTATAAGAAAACCCGGCTATATTATGTTGGTAATACATACTGTTAAAAAAAAATAGTGCCCAGAAGGTATCCAGTTTTACCATTATTACATTTTCAGAATCCCAGTCAATGGAAATGAAGAAAGTGATGGGTTATTACGCATTGGACGTAATTGGTACTTGTGCCTTTGGAATTGAAAGTCATGTGTTTAGTGATGAGCATTCGGAGTTTGTACAGGTATCTTGTATACATATAAAAACATGTTTTTAACCCACAACAGCAAAAAGCAGGTGTTATAAGTTTGATGTTTCTATGTGTGTGTGTATGTGTCTGTCATAGCATTATAACTCCTAAACTACTAAACCAATTTCGATGCTGGATTTTTGTTTAAAAGCTGACATGATTTAGATGGTTCTTTACATTATTATGATTAAGGGTAATCACATACTTTTTATTCTTATGATTTTTATGTTGTAAGACCATGTAATCTTATTGGAATAGACAAATATTTTTAACCAGCTTTTACCCGACTTAGCCTATGGGGAGTTCGAAATAATTATCAATTGTCAGCCTACATTTGAAAATCGTAACTTTGAAATTGGTAGCCAACATTTCACCTCAAATAAACTTGAAAGGGATGTGGGACCTACATGGTTTTTATTTTGAAAATGGTTAAAGTTTCCCTCCTTGCAATAGTGTGAACGTTTGCACGCATTTTATTATGAATTTAAAATTTTTCGTTTTAACGTCAAAACTGCTTAACCGATTTTAATGAATTTTAGTGAATTAGATTACTAAAATAGATTACTACAAACAGGCTACTTTTTAGCCCGAGAATGTGGTTGGGTTCCTGTTGGAAAGACAAATAAAAACACAACAAAAGTCGTGGGTAACAGCTAGCATGAAATAAAACAATAAGATGCTCAATTTCTCATAGTCACTTAAAAATTTAAAAAATTGTTTTAGGCAGCAGAAACCTTCTTTTATACACCTATGTCAAAGAGAGTAATACTATTGTTTTTTATAATATTTATGCCAAATGCATTTAAATATGTGAACATATCCTTCCTAAACCAGACATCAGTTAAAAAGTTGGTTGAAATATTACAAAAAGTGAAAGCAGAAAGGAGATCTTCAAGTACAAAGTAATTATTTTTTTGTTTATTATCAAAGTAATCCACACTCTATGTTAAAAATGTCCGTTTGTCTGCCTTTTACATCATAACGGAACAAAGTTAAGGTAGGTATAATGTTTGTGTGGATGTAGCAGAAAGGAGAGTGACATGGGCTACATTTTGTCATGATACATCATAAGCTAAAGCTAAATAACTCTATTGCTATTGTTTCGCTTAAAATGCAATGGTTCTACATCTATACTTCTATACTAATATTATAAAGAGGAAAGGTTTGATTTTTTGTTTGTTTGAAATGAATAGGCTCCGAAACTACTGGACCGATTTCAAAAATTCTTTCACCTTAAGAATGCTACACTATCCCTGAGTGACATAGGCTTTGTTTCATCAAAATCGGTGCAGTAGTACTGCTTCGCCTGCGTAGCTTACGCAGGCAAAGCAGCGTGAAACTGCTAGTTTTAATATATTTTCAGAATTAGATAACATAAACAAGATATAAACCGTGTTTCAAATAATTAATTGGAACAAAAACTAAATAGGATAAATTAAGTTTCAATCACTATGTAATTTAGAATTACGTTTATATTAAAAACCGCCGCCTTAATGGTTTTGGTTTATTATTTTCAGAAGACACGATTTCCTACAATTACTAATTGATGCTGCAGCTAAAGAAAAGGAAGATGTAGCACAATCAGACTCTAAACTAGGTTAGTGCATTTAAAAATGTTTATTTTTTGGAATTTGAAAGTATCATTTTATGTTTTATTATTATAATAATTTATGCATTATATTATTTGCGAATTTTCGCTAAAATATAAGCACTTTGTCGAGCGGCTGCTTTTGTTTTTTAAAGTGTGTGTATGTTTCCTTATTTCATCTAAATGCATGGCTAAACCGCTTTTAAGTGATTAAAACATAGGTTACTTACTTAACTATATTATATCGTCTCTGTGGGTTCGATTTCCGGGTCAGGCAACAAAAAGAAAATTGTTTTTTTCCCATTTTCTAATAAAAAAAACGTTGCTCGGGATTGGATATGTGCCCGGTTGGCGATAAGCTTGCCGCCTATCACATTGTGGGACTTAGTGTCTTCGGCTAGTCGTGGGTGCCCTGGTTGTGTCTCTGCCTACCTCTTCGGGGATATAGGTGTGAAGATACTTTTTTAATTTTTTTACTTTTATATATTTCAGTGTTTTCCACTTGAGAGGTAAATAACCTTAATAAAAGTGCGAAGCCGCTGTCAAAATAGAATGTAATCAATTCTTTGTTATCTATTAAAGTCGGTTGAATTGGTTAGAAAAGACATAGTTATAGCGCCTTTGTTTTACCCCATTTATAGCAGACGATACGTTTAATATATTAAGATTAAATAAATATTGCAGTGTCTTATCTAAGAACCATTTGCTTTGTTTTCAACTATGAATACATTAGTACAGAATATATGACACTTGGTGTATTTGATTATTGTATTTGTTAATGGTTATAACTCTACTGAGCGTTAATTAAACTAATTTTAGATGTATGCTATCTTTTTTTAATGTAACAAAAAGAAAAGAGATGGAACATTTTAAACATGTCATACAGTGACATTTTTCATCATCGTTTTGTACAGAAATGTCAAGTACAAACTAATCTGAATGAATCACCTCTGTGGTCTAGCGGTCCAGGTTAGATTTCACTGCAAGAGGTCCCGGGTTCGAATCCCGGGTTGGGCACAAAATAGCAATCTAATAAAAATAAACGTTGCTCGGGATTGGATATGTGCCCGGATGGCGATAGGCTTGGCACCTATCACATTGTGGGACTTATTTACTTCGGCTAGTCGTGGGTGCCCTGATTGTGCCACTGCCTAACTCTTCGAAGATATGGGTGTGAAGATACAAACTTATCTGACATTACTCAACTGTTGGCTCTTTCTATTTCTATTGTTGAAAGAAATAGCGATAACTTAATATTAGTTATCTAATTGCGCAACAAATTTACAACCGACTCATCCGTCATTAAAGCTCTTTACATTTACTTGACTGAGCCTTGACACAAATTGGCGCGAACAGTTAGATTTTGTAAGTTCAATCGGCTATGTGCTGGCGAGCTTCAAGAACTTTCTCCTCTATTCACAATATGCAGACGTTCGACTTTTGTTTCGAAACCGACTTCGATTTTGTTTGAAAAAATGAGATTTTTATCGATTTCCCTGGTATTTCATCACCAGAACCACTTCTATGAAAGTGGGAAAAAAATGGTGATAATCATTTATTTAAAACTTCTTGATAACGTACTTCTGATAGAAGACTTTAATTTATGAAAGTATAAAAAATTTAAAAAAAATAGTTAAAATATGTAGACGGTATCTTTTTACATACATTTGAAATTATGTATTTTGTTTTCCTTTTTAAACAAACTAGCTGACCCTTTCTCCAACTTGATTTTTATATTCTATTATTTTTTACTGGATGTTTGTTCGAAAACAATAAAATATAGTCGTCGCTCCTGAATAGAGAAATTTTCTGTTACTGAAAGAATTTTCATTTTATAATTTACCTATTTATATAATGTTCCTCTAGAATAACTTCATCTATTAAAAAACCGCAACAAAATCCTTTGCGTAATTTTAAAGGTCTAAGCATACAGAGGGATAGCTAAAAGCGATTTATTCTGTAATGATAAATTTCTATTGATGTTTATTTTTTGTCAGATACAATTTATGTATCGGACAAAAAATAAACATCTATAGTGATATAATAGTCTTA
>NJDD01000159.1:160684-181537 GCA_002245505.1 Calephelis nemesis
GACATTTGCAATTTGGACTTGTAACTGTCGCAAATAACCTAATTTTTAACCAAATAATCATTTATTTTTCAGTATTTAGTATGCGATATAAAAAACAATATCCAATGCCTAGTATGTGTGAATTAGTACAAATTTGCATTATAGTTTAGTCAGCAGTATGATGAGCAACTTTCTCAAAAGCTGCTATAAAGAAACCTATGGTGTTTCTGTACAAATCTCCGACTGGTCGTAAAGGATCATCATTTGGACCAAACCTTTGCACCAGCAACCTAAAACAGATAAAAGTATTGTGATAGAAATATGCAATTTAGTACAAATAAGTGAGAAACTATTTATTAGATTTTTATACATAATATTATGTAGACCTTGCCAATATTTTATAGTATTAAATAATGCCACTATTTTTACATTAATGATATTTTATTGTTATAATTTTTTGTACTATTATTAAATTAAGCATAAAAATGGTTTACTAAGTTACAAATACAACTTATTTAAGTTTTGCTCTTAAATCAATGAATAATGCAAGTCATAAATTATCTTCATTAAAATTGAATCTCTATCCCTTTTGCACGCAGACAAGCTTATGACTGTGAAATAAATAATATACTGAATATTATATTGTATATTACGAAGTTTCTAAAAGTGTGAAAGAGATGCATATTGTTTGGTCCCTCATGATCTCTATAGTAACTCAAATAAAAACTCGAAGCGCTATATTTTACTGCTTTTACCAATAATAATTTATTACAGAGCCGTCATTATTTAAGTCGATATTTATTTTATGAAGTTCATTTTTGTAATAAATGAAGTTTAGATCATCTTGGCTATATCAGCTAGCAAAAGGTAAAAAATTTACAACTCTTGCCAAATCATACAATTTTAATAGCAAAAAAAATGTTATTAGAATGTTATAAAAAAAATCAAGGCATACGTAGAAACCACTTGCCGGATACCTTACAAATTGTAGGGTTTATTTATTATACAACATTTTTATATTGTAGTACAAAAGATGTATATTAAGAATGTTAATTGGGTAGCTATTAAACTTTTATTATAATATTAATTTTGCAGGTTAAGACCACACAATCTTTTCGATTAGACATTTTCTACCCGATTCATTTAAAACTACAATGATTAAATTTTAATAACAAATACAGACTACTGTTTTAAAAACTAATAGAATTGCCAGGATACGGCATCTACTTGTTAGATTCTTAACCAGGCTGCATATCATGTAACACTTGTTAAGAATAAAACACTACAAGAATAACAAAACCATCTCATTAAATATGTGATAAATTTATATATAATTTTAATGTTATAACATAGTATTAGGTACCTACTATATATGTGAATACCAACAGTTTGTTGTTATATGTAATAATAAATATATTTTACACAGTTTGTCTTGTTTTAAATCAAATCATGAGCTTATATTTGACTTTGTTTATATTTATACAAATTTCACATACCCCTATACGGTTTAGTAAATATTTTTGCAGAGTTGAGAATGTTAGAAAGAGATTATTATTTTTTGTCGTGGAATAGATGTGTGAAAAAAACCAGTTACCTCTGCTCATCTGTAAGTCCGGAATCTGGTAAGCCTGGCCCTCCAAGAAGTGGTTCTGCAGGTATTAGTTTCATGAATGGATATTTTTCTAACGTCCAAGCAACCATTCCTTCATTTTCCTCAACTGTAACTGTACACGTGCTGTATACTAGGATTCCTCCAACTTTAAGAATTTTTACTGCCTGTAGAAATTAAATATACTTGTAATACTGCTGACCCTATCAAATTTAACCATGATCGTACTTATAATACTGCCGACCCCACCAAATTTATCCTTGATCAGAGATCATGATTGATTTAGGTAGGTATATATAAAGTGCTCCGTAAATAATATTTAAGTCATTGATAAACTTAGCATTGACGTCAGAATCTTATCATCATGTTCACAAAGAACGGTTATTGCGCATTTTGCGCGCAACGAGAAATTTGAACTCTCTGTCTGTTTACTTGAATACAGTCGCTTGTATAACGTCTATGGAATCGTCTTAAAATAAGAAAAAGTTGAAGATTTAGCGTAAATTAAAATTCTACGAATTCGATACCACATTTAAGAATTATAAAGACGTTTAACAGTTACCCATTGTACTTATGGTCTTTGGTTTAAAGTGGTGTAGTCTTTGGTATGGTGGTAAAATAAATAATTATTCTATGACTACTGTTTATTAATATAATTAATGCAATATGCAATATCAATAATAAATGCAAGATCAGAAAAGTCTGCTTGCATTATATTATAAAAAAACTCTACTAATTCACCATAAAGTACTTACAGCAGCCATTAACTTTCTCTGTACAAATTTATACGATTGCAACATTTTTGGTGACATTTTATTAATCAGTTGCGGTCTTTGTCCCAAACCGCTGCATGGCGCATCCATGAGTATTTTATCAAAATAGTTTCCAGGGAATGGAGGGCAATTTTTAATTCCTTCAGCTGTCTCACAATAAGATTTGGTTGAGTCAAATGCATACGCTACAACGCATGTAACTTTCTGCTTTCTGCAGCTTTGTTTAATCTTGTCTACCTTTTGGTCGCTTTTATCAATGGCTATTATTCGGGCCTGTAATAAAAATGATACGGTTTTTTTTATCTGTTAAAGCAAATAAGCAAATAAATTTCCTAATGGTATGACACCAAATTCATGTTACAAATAAGGCATAGATCGTAAACCATTGAAAAGATTACCGGGATTCTAAACAGGGACACAACAGAATGGGAAAAGAGGTGGCACTAGAGAAAAGCTTGAGTTATGGTGATATTTTTGTGTGACTATGAAATAAGTATATGAATTTCATTATTATCAACAACAAATATGTATAAACAGTGATATTAAAACTACTATGAAGCAATTCAATAGTAGCCCAGAGCCCAAATATAGAGAAAATTGAATTATTTGACTTCAAATAGTTTTTGATAGAAAAACTAACTTCATTGTTAGACATCTCGGCTAAGTGAGTAGTTTTATTACCGGGAGCAGCACACATATCCAGTATCATATCCCCAGGCTTCGCATTCACTACCCAACCAGTGATTATTGAAGGTAGATTTTGCAAAAGAATGTGACCTTCTGGATAAATTGTTTCATTGACAACCGGTAATCTTGACTCTGGAAGTATAGTATGAATTGCTATGCCACTGGAACAATGAATAACATATATTTTACACTTAACATATAATATAATGGCTTTACATAAAAATCAAAATTATTTTCCTAGGTGTTGATCCAGGCTCTGCCTTCCTGTCACGCACCTCGTAAAAGGCGAGCATAGGCTTTTCGTCACTAAACATCGTATAATATATATCATATAAAACCGTGACATCTGACTAGTTGTAGAGTTTCGCAGTGACTCGCCCGGATTTGTTCCACCGCCTTGTCTATTTTTACCACCACATCGTCAGCGCATACCGTTGACGTCTTCCAGTTTGAAGGATTAGGTAACCGGTAAACTTACTTTTCCTCGAGGCCTAAAATCTCGGCTTCAGGTTGGCAACGCACCATTACCACCTTTGGTGTCTCTAGGCAGCGTGAATGTCTTCCATCTGCTTGTTTGCCTTCCAATATCATAAAATAATAATAATATGCCACAGTGTAAGTGCTAGTCACTTGTAAATTGCTAGAGCTCTACGCTGAAATGACGCAATCTACTACTTTGGGTTATAAATATGGTACATATTGCGAATATTAATAACGACGTTATATCTGTGTGTGTCACTTTTTCAACTCCAAAAAGAGGATGTTTAAATTCGACTTCCTTTTTTTGTTTTTGTGTGTTACGCGATTAGTCAGACAATAAGGATTAGGATGAATTACGATTTTGATGATTCTTTTTCCGAGGTAGCTCATGATTCTGAGGTGTTCCATTAACAGTGATGTCGTCAACATAGACAAAAAATTATGCATTGTTAAGTGTAACTCAAAACTACTTGGGGAATTTCCATCTAACCTACTGCAGAATCATCTTCAAACTCAAAATATATTTATTCACATGGATCTATACAAAGATTCTTGTGACGCGTCTATATAATACTAAAAACTACCACCGGATCGGAACGCGGCCACACACTGAGAAGATCCGGCGAAAGAAACTCAGCGGGCTTGTCTTTTTTTTCTTATAAATAAAATTTACAAAAGTATATTACATTTCATTAATCTGTAGAGATTGTATGAGGAGCAATTAATCCCAAGCATTTCTGTCTTCTAAATATTCTGAAATCTTATAATAACCTTTACCATACAACTTAGATTTAATACATTTTTTAGATTTATTTAATGGTAAGTCTTTAATATGCTCGGGAAGTTTATTGTAAAAACGTATCCATTGGCCCATGAAAGAATAACTGATTCTGTGGAGACGAGACTTATGCACAACAAGATTGTTTTTTTTCCTCGTGTTTACCGCATGTACAGTTCAGTAGGTTAGATGGAAATTGCCAGATGAAAGAATAGAATAGAATACTTGTGGGATTAAAATTTATGTGAAACCATTAGCTATCTTTTAAAAAAAATGAAATCACGATGAGGTATCTCGAGGTATATTTGTTTGTGTGTATCAAATGCATGATAGTGTAAGTAATGTTTTATTTTATTGATTTAATGTACTTTATAAGCATTATTATTGAAAAATATTAGCGTTCTACACTTCTCCTACACATTAACTATAAGTGTGCCAAATTTTGAGCTCCTGTGTCCGAGCAATTTTCGTAAAAAGGAGTCCAAAGTTTTGGGATCACATATTAATATATAGATTATTCTATAGAATTGCAGTTCGTATGATAAAAATTAGTCAACTTGTCGCATTATGACAATTTTTTTGAATGGCTATTGATCCATTGCTAACCTCGCGGTTTTTACAATTTCACCAGGCTTTGGTGATGGCAATCGCAATGCTCTTTATTTATAGTAGGTAATGCTGTGATATTGTGTCAAACATGAAGTTTGCTCTTTCTCACACTCCGAAAATTATAAAGCAAACACCACAAAAAAATTGAAATATAACCGATCCTATTACAGAATTGTTCTTAAGTACCTATATTGCATGCATATCAATACATATAATAAATAAAAGAAAGTCGTGTTAGTTACAATATTTATAACTCAAGAACAAAACCAATTTGATTAAAAATTTATTTGGACGTAGCTTAGTACCAGAAGACGGACATAGGGTATGTTTTATTCCTTTCAATTTTTTATAAAACTGACCGGGTGAAACGAAGTCCACCGGAACAGCTTGCTATAAAGTGTAAATTAAATGAAGGGGCGCGTCATTTCAGCGTATGGTAATTATACACAGAATATTTTTGGCCTACTCATTTTACTGATTAATATATCAAATGGCTTTCACCATTGTGTACAAGTGCACAAATATTATTTTTACGTTAAAACTTTAATAGTATATTGGTTAAGATACAAAAATATTAAAACACCTCACAAGTGGATTATTTATGTTGATATACTAACCACAATCATGGAATTTCCTCAAGTGTCGATGATGGAATTATATTTCTAAAAGTGAAATCTACTTTTGGCCCAATATATTAATAGATCAACAGGAGAACTAAGTAATATTAATCTGCTGTCATATCTGTGGGCAACATCTAGTCTACATACTTAAAAAGCTATTTTATTTAAATGTAAGAATGGATCAGTACAAATAACTTCACTGATTTTACCTTGGCATAACACCATTGTCAAATAAATCATGTCGTAGCATTTTGAGATATCCAGTGGCTACATATTTCTTCCTCCCACTGTATGGAATTTTTAACCCTCTTTTGCACTGGCCATCCAAGTCAGCATAAATAGCTACTCTTTCATTTAATTGACAGTCTGAAAAAAATGTAATGAATATGTCGGATTGTTATTTTTTTACAAGCTTATATTTCACTTCATTTGTTTGTTTGCTATTTTTATAACATAAAAAAACAGGAATTAAACCCATCTTACATTGTCCGGCTTCAAAATAATCTAAATAAACATTCTTACTTGGAGCAAGTCCTAAGACTCCAGGCGCATAGACAATAGCACCTTTTAATACTGCCGATGCACAAGCACAGTCGACCATAACTTCTTTTTCAGCTTTTTTGAAATTTGTGACATCATCCCATTTTTCTAGCACTAAGCAATCATCTCTTAGAAAATAATATTTTGGTATAGTTGAACCTCCAAATTCTTTACTTTGCTGAAAATTGTAAATTGAGATTTTAAAATTTAAAAATAAAGACCAAACGAAACGGGGATCGATTTTTTATATATCTACACTTATAATAAAAAGGGGAAAAATTTGTATTTTTGGATATTTGTGACGAATAAACTCAAAGACTGCTGAACCAATTTAGAAAATTCTTTCACCATTGGTATGCTGCATTATCACTGAGTAGCAGCTATATTTTTTTAATAGAAAGAAACAAGGATGTAACACAAGGTGTAAAAAAATTGCTGTGAAATGATTTACTCCCATGCCCCGTAAAACCCATGAAAGATAATGTTCTAGAATATTATAGAATATCTACAAAAGACTTTGTGACACCCTAAATGTAACTATTATGTTTAAGGTGATAGTAATATAATTAAAGTAATATAATTACTTTCTGAAATTTAAAAATTTCATGGAAATGTCAACCATATTTGGACCATATTATTCATATTAATCTCCAAATAAATAATTCCATATTCAAGACTGTTTTATTGATTATTGATTTGTTATGGTCTAGATGACATGGGATATATTTAAGGAGGATAAAATCAATACCTATAAAAAGAAAAGCTTTTAGAATTTTTTTTGCTATATTAGGTGGGATGGCCATTAAAAGGAGAATTTTTATTTAAGGATTTTGAAACATTTGAAGGGTTAAAAAATAACATGTAGAAAGTGTGCAATAAATAGCAGAGGAAAGATAGACAAAAGAGGTATACAATGCAAATGTGAATGAATGTAGGTATTCAGGAGACCTAGGTTGACACTCAGTGAACAAATTGATTGGGATATTGAAGGTGGTGTCAAGAGTCTCCGAAACCGGTGTGTAGTATAAAAAGAGTAATATATGTAAAAGAAGCCAGACAGGTCTGCAATGATCACAACAATTTGGCATGCCAAACCAACCATGTAGGGGGTTTGGAGTAAATTTAAGTAAGATTCACTTTAATAAGTTAATTTGGCCCTTTAGGCAATTTATCCGTATTAATAAATTCTTTCATTTTTAGTCATAATCCATTACATTCAGTCATGTCAGGATCTTGAGTAAAGCAGTGGCTTCATTGCTCAAGCTCTTTTAGTGAGATTTGACGGCAGTGAGGAAAGACACGATACAGTAATTTCTTCATAATTATTGAATTAATAATAACCTAAACTAACCAATTTTACTCATAAATAACAAGAAGTACATTAATTATGAAAAAAACACGGCCATCTTCTTTTACGAAGGCACCAAAATTCGCCTTATTTTAATATTCAGACTAAACTTTTAAACTTAACCCTTTGTAACTTTTCCTTTTTTATATAGTGTCTATTGATACTAATTCAAACTCCGCGTAACTTCAGTTAGTCAGTTTGCAGTGTTATAAGTCGACTATAGAATCTCTCCGAGAATAACTTACTGTTGTTAAATGTTTCTGCAGTGCCTCGGTGTTGAAAGTCAGTAATTTATTTATTCTAAACGTAGTATAGTTAGGTGTTTCAGCTAGCCAAGTTTCTAAAGTGAAATTCATTTCTTAAACTTATATAAAACTACTTCCAAACTCTGTTACATGTTACTGAAGTAATTAAGTAATTTACTTGCACTTAAGTCTTTATAACGTTTTTAATGGCTTTTGCCGTCGTTAAATACAATTAAGGTTGATTAAGGTGTTTTTTAAAGTTTATAACCTCTTGTTTTGTTTTGGTCACTTTGACGATGATGTCATTTTAGTGAATTTGACAAATGACACACTTGACAGTTCTCAGCAGTTGGTTTCACATTTTTTTTCTGTTAGTTTGTCCCTTTCTGGGATAGGCTAAGACCTTTTGGCCATGCTGAACGTCTTCCGTTGTTGTTTTTCATTTTTTTGAGTTAATTTGCCCCTTTCTGGTGCCGGCTAAGACCTTTAGGCCATGCTGCCACGTCTTCCGTATTAATTCTTATACAGACATTAGTCACATGTCTTCCGTATTAATTATTCTTAAACAGTCATTAGTCACTATTTACAAAGTCACGTCAGGTTCTTGAGGTAAGCGGTGGTACTATACATTAAACATTATTGAAATTAGTGCTATTTGGTTTTGCATAAACTACTATCACTTATTATATATTATTTTTAGCTTTTACATTTTACATTTTGTGTCTTTTAAATACAAAACGTTATATAATTTACATGCATTTTTATGTAATTTACATTTCAAAATTAACGTTAATACATTCTTATTACATACTTCGCAATTTGGCCACATTAATGTCATATTATATTGGCACAAACATGAGAAGTGGGAACACACATTGGAATGTAAATTCAGATTGAATTATTAATTAATATTGTGTGGAAGTAAACATAAATTGTAATATTTTTTCTCCAAGCGCCCTTTACTTTGTTTTCTCATTTAAAATATTAAATATAATGTTTATTGCAATCAAATGAACTTCTTGTTTCGCCGTTTCTTCTCCTGTCTGGCTAGGTTTGGAAACGGTGGTAGTTTACGGTAGACAGGGATATATTCAATTATAGCTATTAAATGTTTATTAATAAATAATTAATCTAGTTATAAATATAAATAATTGGCTAGGAAGTTAAAGCATATGTACCTTAAATAATATTTTTTATAAATGTTAAAATATTTGCACACCAAAATATGGTAGAATATGTTGATATACTTAAATGTTTTTGTAACATCTCATTTACACACATATTTCCGCAAATAAATAATTTTCTTTCTTTCTTTCTTTATATTTCAGATTTCACCGACTTTGATGTTTTACAATTATTGTAGGTTGTTTGACTCGGTGAATGGGAGTTTTTACAAAAAACTATGCCAAATAAACGTCGCTGTGTTCTTTGAGCATTCATTTGATTTGAATCATTCGAAAATATCGACAAAATAGAGGTTGCACTGAATAAAATTCAAAACTTTAAAAAATCAAACTGTTTTTGTACGAGAATTAAATAGTAAAGCTAAGAAGGAAATAAGTGTTTTCGCTCCGAAACATTGTAGAGAAGCATCTTGCTGTGGGTCAGAGGGTTTTCTACGGTTTTGTGGCTCCGAAAAAGCGTTTGATAGGGTTATACGTAAGGAACTTTGGGACATTTTGCAAGATTATGGGATACTCGGGTCCCTGCTACGTGCGGTGCAGTTAATGTATTTAGACTATAAAACATGCGTGCGGGTGGATGGCAACATATCGCCTTGGTTTTATGTTAATATTGGCGTCAAGCAGTGTTGTGTGTTGTTAAGATCATTGAATGTGGGAATGCGTATGGGTGTCCAAGTGGTGAACTGCCTGCTTTATGCAGATGATGCTGTAATTTTGGGCTAAACATTGGCCACAGTTATGAAAGGAGATTGTAAAGAAAGGGGCTTACATTAGAATGCGATGAAAACCAAAATAATGATGTTTGAAAGAGACGTAGCCAGAACGGATGTAAGAGTTTTGGTTGATGATGTAGTGCTGGAACAAGTGAATGAAATTGTATATCTTGGTTATGTTTTTAGCAAGGATTGAAGGTCCACCGCGGATGTAGAGAGGAGAGTTAGTGCAGGGATAGTGTGAATGGAGCATTGGGTAAGCTATTCCAAAGCGAGATTCTGAGTCAAAAAGCTAGACTCGCTTTGCATAATTCTGTGCTTATCCCAACGTTATTGTATAGAAGCGAGAGTTAGGTATGTCAGAAAGATTATGAAAGTAGGATAAATGCGGTCAAAATGAGAGCACAACGGAAAATCTGCGGAGTAACGCTCGCTGACCGCATTCGTAACAGTGAGATCCGAGAAAGAGTGGGATTGAAAGAAAGTGTTGGTGTTAAAATGCGAAAGGGCATGCTCCGCTGGTTTGATCAAAGCAGATAAAAGCGGTCAAAGATTGACAAAGCAGATATACAATGCGAATGTAGATAGATGTAGGTACCCGGGGAGCCCAAGACTGACATTTCACGGTCAGATCAATCGAATATTATCTGAGGGTGGTGTCAAGAGTCTCCGAAACCGGCGTGTTTGTATGAAAAAGGTAATGTATGTGAAGGGAAGAAGGGACTTGGCGTGAAGATATGTATGTAATATGAACACTATTTCTCTGATTTCACTAAATCTTACCTTTTATCTTTTGCGGTATTGATTTTATTGAAATATTCCATGTTTAGTTTTTTATTGCTTTTTAAAGTTTGGTCATTTTCAAATGAAACTGAACCCAATTTGCTGTTGCATTATATTTGTTAGTTATGTTTATATGTTATTATAGATGTTACTATTACATTTTGTTATTTTTGCTAGAATGCGCTTAGTGCAGTTTCCCATTTATTTTTAATGGGGTAGTCAAAGCTAATGAGTTGTGGTCCACACTTTCTTGCTTTTTTGGGAACAGTTACAGTATAATGGCACTATGTTTGTAAGTCATTCCCCACATTTCACTATAAGATGTGGCCTATCGCAGTAATTGCATTTCGGCACAGCACCTTTGCACAGCTTTTTTGTGTGACTGTAGAAGAGGCACATAGAGAATTGTATGAATGTAGATTGATTCTCTACTCAGACGACACGTTGTAGGTTTATGTGGAGGTAGCCCTCCCCAATCATACGTCTACATAATTTTGGTGACACTTTAGCTACAGTATGGCTGAGGTGGGGACTCCTCGTTTTTCTTCTATGTACTGTTTCAATTATTTTACCACATTCTTCTAAGTCATTAAAAAGTCTTTTGTTCCAGCTTTTGTTTTTTATTAGAGCAGTCTTAATATCTTCCTCTTTGATACAGTCAAGAACATTCTACATTATAATCAAGGGTTTTTTATTTATAATATTTTCAACTCTAAGTTTTCCTTCTGCTTCCTTGATCATCTGTATACCATATGTATGTCTACCTTATGTGGTTCGGCAGAGATAAGCTTCTTGGGCTCGAGACAATTGAACGATCTCTTAAAATAGCTAAAGAAGCTATGATGTTTCCTAAAACAAAATTTATATATCAATAGAACAAAAGTTGTTTTTAGAAAAAATAAGCCAATATTTATTTAACAATTTACAAAACGGTCTTTTTTATTAATTTTAAAGCATTATGTGAAATAGTTCTTTATTTAGAGCGAAAAGTGGTGAAAGTAAAATGAAAAATACTGGTTTTTATATTATTTTAATGCCTATTCAACGATACCGCACCTGACAAAGTCGTGTTGAGACGTGTTGAGTACGTTGTACATAATACTTTATAATTTGTGGTGTTGAGTATTTAGTAATGTTATGTCTTTAGTAACACCTGCGAGGCCAAGAAGAGTCGATTGGTATATGGATCATCAAAATCCGTAAAAGTGTTTGGTCTCTACAACGCCACATAGGAGCGAATGTCCACACATAAGTACGTTAACTAATAAACACAAACGAATCAACTAGAATTTAAATAGATCATTTTTTTGCATTTGTAGCGATTCAGTAAAGAAATAGTCAGTGTTATGATTTCCATTTATCAACAGTTAATCGATATCGTGCCATTTATCGAACTAAGTTGTGTTTTCCTTGAATACAATAACTTATAATAAAAAATAATAATTTGTTAATTATATAATATTATCCGAAAAAAATATCTAGACAGTCATTATGGCATTCAAAAAAAATAAACATTTAGGTATCAAAAATTACATTAATTGTTTCGTAAATTGTGTTTTGATAATTTTGATTATCTATAATTCGACAACAAAGTAATATTTATTGGCGTTTATGGTTTACTACATCTGTTAAATATATTTTGATACTGGCCACTTTTCACGATACGTGGCATAGGCACGAACATCTTCCACGTTCGTCGCCATTTTGACATCCAGAGAATAGTATAGACTTCACTGGAGAAAAGCGTTATTTCTTCAAGTTACGTTTATAATTTTAAGAAAATGTAAGTGTCTCATTTGGTTTGAGTTTTGCAGTTTGATTATAAGTTGTAAATTTCGTGAAAGCACATTGAACATAGTAAATCTGGGTGGCGACGAGAATTAACCAACAGCGGTGTCGACCAATCTTTGTTCATATAATTTAAGGTTTAGTTTGTTATAATCGAAGTTTAAATCGTGTTTTTTATTGTTTTCTGTGTAAATCAAATGCTTGAGTGTTAAAAGTTTAATGTTTTGGTTATAGAAATTTTCGTTAGTATTTGCCATGTCATTAGTTGTACCATTGATTATTGTAACATGACTGACGGATGAGTCAGTGGTGAGTGGATGTGTTTTCTAATTTCACATTGTTTTAATTTTCAGTGGTATTTTAAAAGTCCAACATGGGGAATATGTTCGCTAATTTATTTAAAGGCCTATTTGGCAAAAAAGAAATGAGAATACTGATGGTGGGTCTTGATGCGGCTGGTAAAACCACAATCTTGTACAAACTTAAATTAGGTGAAATTGTTACGACAATACCTACTATCGGTAAGTTTTTTTTACTTTCATTTTATCTATAAAAATTGGCTACATAGTTTTTAGAGTGGGCATATGGAAATTGTTACACATTACACTTCAGCAAAAATTATGAAACATGTTTTATGTTATAAATATCTATGCTAATAAAATTTGACAATTGAATATTATTTGTTTAACTATAAATATGTATGTGTTAGCTTGTAAATAATTTACTATCTATGTAGTTTATTTTAATTTCATAATGTAAGTATTGACTATAACAACTCACTACAACTTCCATGTTATAAAATACATTTTTAATCAATTTCAACAGTGGCCACTGTATGTTTATTTTTTGGTTAGCTTTTATAGTCGGTCTTTAATTTAGTATACATGATCAATCCTACTAACGTTCGAGGATTGCCTTTGACTTTTATCAGGGCCTAGCATTTGTGCAAACATAAGCTGGACCTAGGTGTCTCTTCAATTTGTTCCTGTATCTATTCAAATATTCATTAAATTAGTGTCATTGACTAGCATCCATGACACAAGCATACAATTTGCTTACTTTGGGGTTATATTAGTTGAAGATTTAATTTAACATTATTAAGTTAAAGTGGTTTTGTACAAATCTTAATTATAATCAAATAAGAAATAAACCTAAATAATGTTAACAGTTACTGACATCATGGTGACAGAAAGTCGGGTACACAACCTGTATATATAAATTCTGACGCAGAAATACTATTTGTTTTTACTGTGAAATCCAGTTGTGAATACTGAAAGGATAAAGATTGATTCATGACTAAATATTATGTACTGATAATATTTATTACAGTTTGTTTCCATAAATTTTTGAGGAGATAAGAATATTAGCTAGATAAAATTATGTTTCAAGCATTTTTCAGATTTTTAATCAAAATTAACATTATAAAAGTGAAGTGTATGTTTGTTCTTTTACTTCGTGACAGAGAATGAATGGAGAGTGACATTAGTTACTTTTTAGCCTGTAATCTAAAAAGGAGAGCATCTTTTATAGCAGATACAGTCATAAGCAGGATGTACTAAGTTGTGTTTACCTTAATATTGGTGCGCCCTTATTTCAATCATCACATTACATTTTAATGGACATTTTTGTCATGTAAGGTGTTACTTGTATGTGTAGAATATGAATACCACATGTTCAATGTACCAGAACATAGAACCTTCAAAAGAATTATTGTTCTTATCAAAAAGAAAATTTTAAGTCCATTATTTATCATATTTTATTTATTGTTTTACTATCGGGAGCACCATTGTGCTTGTTAGCTCTCTGCTGCCATAAAAATGATCAAGAAGTTGGATATGGATGTACAAAATATTAACATTTGGAGTAGCCATGAATTAGAATTATAGTGAAAGTATACAAGTTATGTAAAGCAAGATTTACGTTTTTTAATTAATTTTTTTAGTCACAAATAATAAAAAAAAATACTTAACATTGTGGCAAACTTCTAAGATTACTCTCACCGCTGCAGTCATTAAGTTAATGTTTCCTTTAAAAGTGTCATATGATTGTGATAGATTTAATGTTAATTGTTGTTTCGGAGTGTGGCTGTGGGACTAGAATAAGTCTCACATCTTATTATTTTTTATAATAAACAACCAACAAGAAAATAGAAATATGTAAGTGAGATACAGTGATTTGAATAAATTTCATACCAACACCCTTAACTAATTATATCACAGAAAATTATAAATTTGAGATCTGATAGGGTTTTTGCTGTAGGTTGATGATGTGATTATTATCTGAACACTCATATGATACACCAGTATTCTAAGAGTATTTTTTTATTATATTGGAAGGCAAAGATGCGGACAGATTTCCTTATGGTAAGAAATTCACGCTGCCTAGAGACACCTTAGGTGGTAATGGTGTGTTGCCAAGCTGAGGCTGGGGTGTTAGGCCTCTAGCAAAAGCAAGGTTACCGACTACCTTATCCTTAGAACCAGAACACGTCAACAGCAAGCATTGGATGTTATAGTGGCAGGTAAGGCGATTGTAGCTGCAAAACTCTACCACCTAGTCAGATGTCACAGTGTTAGTAATGGTAAAACAATGCTCTCCTTTTACGAATGGATAGGTAAGGCGGTGGTACCAATCTGGTTGAGTCACTGCAATACTCTACCACCTAGTCAGATGTCATTTTTCTCGCATTTTATGAGCTGCCTGGCAGGAAGGCAGACGGTTGATTTTGCAAAGAAACTTGGACCGACATGTCATAATTAGGACTAAAATTAATAAAATTGATAGAAGAAGGCGTTACTTTGCGGAAATCCATACTTAAATCTAAATAAAATTAATATCTTGTCATTGTTTTTTGTAACATTTACTAAGATTTTGGACATGAACATGACCTCTCTAGCAATAACATAATATGATAGTATAATATTTCAGTAATAGCAACTGACAAATATTTTTTCCGTTAAGGCTATTTAAAAAAGTTTTGGAAGTGTGTTATCATAATATATAATGTTGTTATTATAAGTGAGTATGTCTAATCTTTGACCTGTATGCCATAATATGGTGTTACTTTTTATTAATGGTGTTTCTGGGCATTGTCTACAAACAGACAAACCATTATCTAAATAAAAATAAGATGACATAAAAAGACTTTTAGACAATTGATTATTTTTCTTTCTTTACAGGATTTAACGTGGAGACAGTAGAATACAAAAACATCAGTTTCACCGTGTGGGATGTCGGTGGTCAGGACAAAATCAGACCTTTGTGGAGGCACTACTTCCAAAACACACAGGTTTAAATTTATTTTTATAGAAAAAAAAGGTTCAAATTTAGATGTGTGTAATGTTACTTTGTACTCCAAAAAAAGCTTACACACACTGTCAAAAGTACACAAGAGATATGTTGATTACTGCCTGTAAAAAATTAAGAAAAATAATTAACTATGATTATATTATTTTAACATGAGTCAATGTTTTTAAAAATCTCTAATTTCAAGATGTTTACAAAGTGATAATAACTATCTCATGATTAGTTATTCTGACTTAAACATAATAAGAAAACTATTACATAATCTTACTTAGTAGTGTTCTTATAGCTTTGTTTGAGAATGGTTCAGTTACAATATTATTATATAAAATAAATTGTAAAGTGTGTTTATTACGGAGTGATGTATGTTATAGGCTCAGGTGGCTGTGTATTAATATAAAAAATTGTCAATTTTTGATAAAACTGGAACTCTGACAATTATCTATTACTACTGAATTCTAGTCTTTTGTGCATTTTTACTTCATTTTTATTATGTATATTTTTTATAATGCGTGTGCAATTAAGTATTAAATAAATAATAAATAAATGCTAGCATTTTAAATTCAAAAGATAATCTTTAACTTGTTGATGTTGAATAGTTTTTTAATTGACAAAAATAGGAGTTTTATCAATTTGGCTGTTTTCTTATAAATTTTTATTTTTATGTAATAACAATCTGATTTTTATGGTTCTTTTTTTGGAAATAATCTTTTTTTAAATTGAAAGATGGTCAATTTATTTCACCATAATCCGACTCACGGTTATTGGGTTATACTGAATGTATAAATTTTCTTCTTTTCTTTTTCTTTGATTTATAAAAAACAAAAAGTGGCATATTGATAAAATTTACATGTGACTATCTCTGAATCATTAGCTGTCTTTTGAAAAAAAAAAAATCTAATTGACAGCAACTAGGTAGTGAAATAATTAGTCTGTTTTTTGCAGTTTTATTGTGCTTTAATTACATTACTGGTATAAATTGTATATGTTAAGTGACTTTGGACTATGCACACATAGGTTGCTATACAAATTAGATAAAAATTAAATAAAAAACTTGGCAATATGACAATATTCGCAAAAGACATATCAGTTATCAGTTCGAATTGACGATAAACAAAAACATTTTATTAATTATTATTTTTTCTGTTTTAGGGTCTTATCTTTGTAGTAGACAGTAATGACCGAGAGCGTATCGGCGAAGCGCGAGAAGAACTAATGAGAATGTTAAGTGAAGATGAATTACGAGATGCAGTACTTTTGATTTTTGCAAACAAACAGGTATGTTATTCTATGTTTGTGTTTTCGTTAGATGCTAAACTTGTAGGTAGACCACTGTTGCAATTATATAAAGGAAAAAAATAGTCTTAATCAGAATTTCGTACTTCTACAGGTTGATACCATTTTCGTCTTTCTTGTAAGAGATGTCACAACATTTTTATACCTTTTACCATATATCTAGTTTTATCATGTGTAAATTATTAAATGTCGAAGAATATTTAGACAATTGATGATCGTGATCAATTACTTATAGCGTAATTTTGACTCATTGATATTTTATGCTTAAGCATTAAAACTTACACATAAGTTGACCAGGAATATTCGTTCAAATCTTTCTTTGTTTATATTTAATAACAATTTTGAAGACCGTGAAAGGCCCTGTGTAAAGTAGTATTTAGTAATTGTATGAATTAAGATGTTAATGTTTTATAGTGTAGAGATTGAACAACCTCTTCTTGCGTCTTAAAATTTCACTATGGTCTTCTGACACATTGCAGTGTTAAATTTGTTGGTGGGTTAAATATTAAACTCTTGAGATAGTTTTTAATGTACAAATAAAATGTTACCCCTCACTTAACTCTATTTATAGTGTGGATATTTTAGCTAACTCAGAGATAAATGTTTTATTTTATATATATTATTTTATCAGATAAACCAGTTAAAAAACCAGAATAACAATGTCATTGCTTGCAATTATCGTGTTTCTATACTATATAGGGTAATCGACAATCTTAACAGTTATTTGACTCGTAAGTCTTACATTTTGAATCTTAGGTTGGCAATGTGAATATTTTTTATTTCTAAACATGAAATATTTTTTCTCACCATAAGAAATGAATGAAATGAGCTTCTGCTATTTTGCCTGAACATAACTTGAAATTGTGAAATTACATAAGCAATAATGATACAATGCTTTAGTTTGTTATGAATGATATCAATTACGAAACCATGAGATATGAGTAACTTTAAGATTGTGTGATTGTTTAATTTATTATGTAATTAGTTTATTACAGATTTGCCTCTATGCTCTTATGTAAAATTTCGTGTATGAAAGAGTTAGAATTGGTTGACATGCATTATTCAATCTTATGAAATTGATTTATTGACTTGACCTTTTACTATCTACTAATAATAATACTGCTTAATGTGGTTCATGGAATTTATCAAGTAATGTTCACGCAGAGAATAGCTTAAACTTAAGTATACTTTTTTAGTTATTAATAATTCATAGTTAAAAGAAATTTTTGCAATTGAAAAGCAATCACCATAATATTTTGTATTGAAAAATTTTCTAAATTTGAATATTTTTTTAAGAAAATCATATATTTTATTAAATATATGGTTGTGTTTCAGATGTGTAAACTTGCTTTTTGTTAACTTGATTTAATAAAGTATATAAATGACATCCTCATCATATAGCTTTCCAATAGAGCCAAAATATGAAAATACATTTTCCGATTTTCTGTTGATTTCAAGTTTTACAAGTTGATTGTCATGGTATAAAATAGTTAATTTGAATTGTGTTGACATTTGTTTAAATTAAATTTTGTTTTTCTTTCTAGGATTTACCAAATGCTATGAATGCAGCTGAGATAACAGACAAACTGGGTCTCCATTCACTGCGTAACCGCAACTGGTACATTCAAGCGACGTGTGCCACTTCTGGTGATGGTTTATATGAGGGGCTCGACTGGCTTTCCAATCAGCTCAAGAATGCCAACCGCTAATCGCATGTGCGCTACCAACTCACAGACAAATCTGATTATTGAAAGAGACTATGGTTTAAGATACTTTAAATTTATTTGCTAAAAATAAAAATGTATTGTGCGGACACCTTTATTGTAACTCTGACACGTCACCCGATGACCGATCTTTCATAGTATTCTCTTTTTCCATATGCTTTTAGCTTAAATGATAATAAAGTAAACATAACCTTTATATTGTGTATATTAAACGAGGGTTCTTAATTAAAATCAGCTTTAGTTATAGAGATGCATTGTTTGTTCGATCTTTGGTGACGTTGAACAAATATAGTGTGTAAAGTTAATGCAAAATTTATAATTTTGTTTATACTTGTCTAAATGAAGTAGGGGTGCATTCATAAAAAGGTTTTCCAGTTCATTGATTCATAGAGGTCAGTGCAGGCAAAATTATTATCGTAACAAAACAGTTTCAGATTTGCTAAATCAGTATGAATATTTTACCTGCTCTGTCCTGTATTCAAGTGATACAGGAAATGACTTCTTGATGTATGCATTCTAAGGAACGGTGTACATTTGTTCGCACAGTGATGTGGATAGGTAATGTGTAGCCGACTCGTGATAAAGTGAATCACATCATGTTTTATATGTATACTATTATAAGTTGTCGTAATAAAGTATTTAAAGTGATCACTTCTATGATTTCAAATCATTAGATTAGTATGCCTGTAGTTAGAGATGTCAAACATTCATAAGCTCAAAGTGGAAAACTAGTACTGGGGATTAATTTTTTTTTGTTAAAGCATTCGAATAAATTTTGATTTGTATGTGTGACCTAATTTTTACTAAATATTAACCGAAAATCAATGCACGGTTATGATCTCTTAATGGCTTTATATACATTGATATATTGTTTCTAGAATATACAATCAAATATTTTAGATTTTTTACAACTTAGATTTTAAATATATTGTATTGGAAAGTAAACTTTTCTTGTTGAATTTCAAAGTGCTATTGAAATAATATATTGCTAGCACTAAAAATAAATGATTCTAAAATGATTTAATGATACCATCACATACCTAAAGCAAAATTAAAAATTTACTCGATATTTTGTTTTCCGTTTAAATATACCTTAGTATTGCAGTTTTTCACTTTGTGCCAATCACTGGGCCACTTTAAAACCTATTTGCATCACTCTGCGAGATTAGCTTAAATCTTATACCAACGGTTTTCAATTTGAGCAAATTCCATATATATAATTTGAATTTCTTATTGTATGAATAGTTTATTTTTATGAAGTTAACTAGATAGAGTAAGCTGTTATGTAATTAACATTTGAACAGTACAGCTTGGTTTTAGGATGGCTTGGACCTACGGAGCTGCATTTATTGACTTCTCCGAAACCGAGATTTAATTTAGGTATTATAAGTATTAGACGGACATGGTGTCGAATGGATTTCTGCGTACAGGGAACAGTGCTCAGATTTCTCAGTGGTACTTTGCTCTTACACAATTAATTATAACTTAGCCTTTTTATAATAATTTAGAAATTGTTGGAACACAATTCAATGATTACGTGGTGTGGTCGAGGAATTTTTTATTTTTATGATGATGAGAAGATTATGAAAGCGATATGTGACATTCCGGTTTGTCTTATGCTGTATTAAGGAATAAAATATCCTCACCAATGTGTATTTTTTATAATCCTAAAAAGAGTTCAACTGAGTCTCCTTGTGGTTGTTTTTTAGATGTTTAGGCTTGTTTAGGCGTTGAGCTCTCATGATTGTACTTTGCGATTACTCAAAGCTTACTCAAGTATTTGAAAAATAGTATCTCTATGCTCGTATCCCAAAAGAGGTACCATACTCACAATTAGTCGAAGATACTTAATTTTACAATTTAAATACTTAGTTAACCTTAACCCATCCCGGGTAGTCTATTGCAAAGCGCATTTTTTTATTAAAATTCAAAAAAAAAAAAATTACATGAAATATTTTTTTACAAACTGGTTACTAATTATTGGAAACAGGATAAATTACTCGAAACGATTACTAATTAAAAAAATGTGTGTTTGTCTGTTCACCTTTTACGCAAAAATTACCTAAAGAATAACATTTTTTACGCCGAAACCGGCGTATATGTATGAAAAAGGTATTGAATGAGAAGGAAGCCAGACAGGATTGTCAGGATGGTGAGGTCTGGCACTCGATAATCTCTGCGTATCCCGTAAGGGACTTGGCGTGAAGATATGTGTATCTATGTCACAAATTTTATATAGTCCCGCTCATCATTTAGGATACCTTTTACTACAGGAAAATATTTAAATCTAATCACTAACCTCAAAGTCGAAAATCGGATTTTGAAGCTTTATTTGTTTGAATTTTTGGGGGGTGACATACGGGAATGACCGGTGGGCTGCCCACTGCCCGGTTT
>NJDD01000159.1:188156-224288 GCA_002245505.1 Calephelis nemesis
AAATTTGTTTTTTCAATTTTCTGCCAAAGTCTAAATCTAAATTTCTTTATATCCTTTGTCGTCGCAGGTTTTACTGAAAGCGATAATAAAAATATTTTTTAAGTGAAACTTCCTTAGAATCGTTGTGATTTCAAACCGGATGCAACGGAAAAACGACAAGTAAGAGACACAAATACAAAAATGTGTAGGATTATATATATTCATCTCATTTTTTATCGATATACTTTATTTAGAGATGTAATGTTTGTTTGTTGCATGTTTCTTTCTATGTCTCTTATAGAGACTGACAGAGATAGAGATTGTTAGACACTAATAGAGATTGATAGACACTGATAGACATTGATCGACACTGATAGAGATTGATATACATTGACAGAGATTAGGAGAAAAAGAGAGAGAGAGTTTCACTTCTATCGTGTGTGAATCGAACACACATTTTTTTTTAAATCAGACATGTTTACGAAAATCATTTATAAGATACATGTTAATATGGACTTGAAGGAAATCATAAATGAGGATATAAAATTAGGTCGGTTGAAAAAGAAGAGAGCCTACACTAGGTCGAGCCTGTATTACAGTTATCTAGGACTCCTTATAATGATTTCATGGGAAACAGAAAGCACAGAGCGCACATTTATATATACAGATTCTTTGTTTAATATTTGCTAAAATTATTTATGAACATAAAATTAAGGCAATAAACAATTAAACCTTACCTATTCTAGACGCCATAGAACTATTACTCGCCATTATCGCATTCTGTTCTGGACTTGCAAACGTAGCCTTAAATACCATACATGAGATAACAACGCGCCAGTAACATATTATATGGTAATCATAAGCAACGGTTGTCACTTATTTTGATGTTTGTCTCTGACAGTTCGGTATTTTTTATTTATGTAAAAAGACAGCAAACAAGCACACGACTTCCTTGATGATAAGAGATAACCGTGACTAATAGACACCATAAATTTTGTAGGTGCGTTGCTGTCTTGTAGGCGAGGTTGGTCAATTGTGTTAGTCTGCCCTCCAGATCGAAACACGACAAAGGTGGTGATTTTGTCGCGCACTCACCAAACTAATTTTAAGTTATTACTATGTTCTTTCAACGAAGGTACAAGAAAGAAAGAAATCATTTTTAGTGCTGTCAGATTGATAATGTAGCATACTAATGTAAATTCGTTGGTCGAGTGGCTAGCGTACACGCCTAACTACACCGACTAACCGCGAGGCTCGGGTTCGTTTCCCGACGGGGACAGGCATTTGTGTGATGGACATTTAAATATCTGTGTTTCCGGGTCTGGGTGTTCATTAAATTTATTCTGGTATCTATTTAAGTATTTCTATGTATTAATATCGTTGACTAACACCCATAACACAAGCATAATATAATTTGCTTACTTTGGGGCTAGATTCAATTTGTGTAAGTTGTCCAGGGATATTTATTTATTAATGGTGGAAAATATTTGAAATCGGTCCAGTAGTTTCGGAGCCTATTCATTCCAAACAAACATAAAATCATATCTTTCCTCTTTATAATATTTTAGTATAGGTTATAGATATGGAAGACGGTAAAAGGTGACCATGACTTGGTGGTAGAGTTCTGCGACGACTGGCATTAGTATTAGCAACTTACCATTCCTTGACGCCATAACGTATTTTGTGTTCGGGTTTATAGTTTATATTAGAGCATAGGGTAATCTTTATAAATATATAAGCATGAGCCTTGACTCAGCATAAGATTGGCAGTACATTGATTTCGTCTATGATGTCTATGAGAACATACCTTTTACATATAATATTTTAATGCCGAGTCCCTTGGAAGGGGAAGAGCTAGATAATATCCAAACACGTTCGTTGGAGGTCGGCCTACCGTCCAATATTTTCATTACTCTTTTCATACAACACGTCGGTTTTAAGGACGTTAGGCAACATCTTTGAATAAGTATCTTCTTCATCCCCATATTCCCGAAGGATGGGCAGAGGCACAGTTAGGACACCCACGACTAGCCGGCCCAAGACACTAAGTCCCACAATGTGATAGGTGGCAAGCCTATCGCCAATCGGGCACATCGCACAACCCGTGCAACATATTTTTTAGACAATTGGAAAAACCCAATTTTTTTTTACCGACCCCGGAATTTGAACCCGGGAGCTCATGCAGTCAAGTCCAACAACTGAACCGCTAGACCACAGAGACCTTTGAACAATTTAATAAAATATTTTATTACAAGACCAATGCTCATTTGCAGTATCACAAGACCTCAGGAAGTCGAGCAGTTTGAGAACCCCTGACCTATATGAAATACATGGCAACTCTGGCTTTTCGCCAAACTTGAGTGCGGTACCCAATATAATTCGTTAAATTATTGCAAATGTTTTCAGTATGTAAATGATTCGGTCGCTAAATTTGAAAACTTGTATGGAAATTATATTTTCCTTGGCAGTTGGTTTCCTCAATGTAATTGTGCAATATAAATTATTTAAAGTCATTAACCTTTCGTAATTTGGATTAATATAGAATAAGACGTCATACTTCATTAAAGATACATTATTTAATATTGTTCATATTATAATATGATAGCATTATAAAATGCAAGGCTGAAAAATTTTTTTTTTAAGTTAATTTGCCCCCTCTCTGGGACCGGCTAAGACCTTTAGGCCATGCTACCACGTCTTCCGTATTAATTATTTCGTCATTAGTCACATGTCTTCTATATTAATTATTCTTGTAAAGTCATTAGTCACTATTTACAAAGTCACGTCAGGGTCTTGAGTAAAGCGGTGGTCACTTTACACAAGCTCACTTTGGGAGATTTGGCGGCAGTGAAGAAATTCACGATACACTAATTATTTCTGCATGATTATTTCATTTGTGCACGTTCACTGAACAAAAACTAATTCCTACCTAAATTAACTAATTTCACTCAATATAAACACGAAATTCAATAATTGTGAAAAAATACCATCCATCTTCATTCACGATGTCGCCAAAATTCAATTTTTTTTTACGTGACAAGATAGCGAACAAGCAAATGACTTTACTAAAGAAACAGCCGTGGCTCAAGTATAGATGATATGGGAACATCTCTAGCATGTAGTCGGGTTGATAAGCCAGGGGTGCCAGATAATCTTACCTTCGATTTTAGATCACGACAGAGCCAAACATTGTCATTAAGACGGCAGGTATTGCAGGCAAGACATTGCATCCTTACCCCAGCATTAAATGAAATTTGTTTATTTGCGGAATATGTATGTTGAAAAGTTGTTACAAAGATATATAAGCATACCAACATATTTTCCCACGTCGTGGTGTGCAAATATTTTATTAAATTTACAAACATACATTCATATCTTCAAGCCATGTCCCTTACAAGGTAGGCATAGAGTATCGAGTGCCAGATCTCACGAACCAGACAAACCTGTCTGGCTTCCTTCACATTCATACAAACTTTTCATAAAAACACGCCGGTTTTGGAGACTCTTGACTCCACACTCGGATAATATCCGAGTGATCTGATCGTGGAATGTCAACCTCGGTCTCCCTGGGTACCTACATATATCCAAATATATTGTATGTGCATTGTATATCTGCTTTTTCAATGTTTAAACTTATTTTGTACCATATTATCGTATAATGCTATACAGAAGGTAAATACGAATATTAGTAAAATAAATTCCGCTTTTTCTACCAAAAACCTTTATGGTTAAAAGAAAAAAAAACAAAAGTAGCATTATTAACTACACGTGATGGATGTCATCGATGTCTATACAATACATAAACTGCATAAATAATAAGATGCACATTGCATGCAACAAGTACACAACATTAGAGTAATGTGTAAAACGTAAGTGCAACGGCAGTAGTACGCGGCGGGGGCGGGCGGAATGCAGTTTTCCCCGCCCGCGCGGCGATGGGCCGCGCTAGCCAACGCGTTTTCCGCGAGGGGCGCGCCTGCCCCCTCCGGAAAAACGCTCGTCCGCCTCAGTCTTGAACCGCGCTCGCAATATAGAGACGCGTACATCGCGCTACGATACGAGTCTCAGTTCGCGGCGAAAATAGTGCGCTTTGGCCGGGAACTTTTTGGTGTTTTAAGTGGTCGGTGCGGGCAGTAATATGCTGCCTGCGCTAGCTCTCCTGGCGTTGCTGGTGCTGGCCCCGGCTGGGTCGGTCACCGCACGCCGGCATGCACCTAATTTGCAAGAGGATGAGCCCGCGCGACGAACTACTAGACCAGCGGGTAAGTTCGCTACTAAAAATATATCTAATGCAATTTTCTATGCAATTACGAACTTAATAAACAAACAGTTTATCTATCAAGTAACATTATTTTGTAAATAACTAATAAAAGTACAAATGAGTTATTTAAAAACCTTACGAACTCTATGCATCCTTTGCTTATTAGTATCAAAATCGCGTGTTAAGTATATACATATAAATTTATATATTAGTGGTATTTAGAAAACTTTGCAATACTCTTATAACAACTTGTTATTCAAACATAAAGTATTTAATTTGCGACGCAAGCTAGAGCTAGACTCCGTAGCGGGAAAACCGGGTTAAATGGTTGCGTTAACCAATGAAAAGTAGCTCTAATGGAGGACATTTTATTCACACAAGAAGACTGTACATATTGAAATGTTATCACACGATATTACTGATCGTACCGTATTAAAAACAATGCCACGTGAGAGTGATCGGTATTCTCAACGCGGAGAAATGTCATGAGATCTATTTTTGATGTATGATACTCATCTTATCGGCCAAAGACTTTAATGCCGACATGAAGATATTTCAATGTTTTCACATTTTTTATATCGTGTTTATGAGCGCTATTATAAATATCCTTTGGATTAATAAAATTCAAGTAATGATGTCGCTTACGTATTCAACTGCGTATTCAAATTCTGCTTGAAATACAAAAATGTTTGACGTCTTTTAAACTTTTAGATGTTTGTGTTATTATAAACTGCCGTTGTATTTTGATTTTAATATATTTTAGTGCTTAGGACGAATGTCTCCTTTTTTAGAAAAACAAAAGCTGTTCGATAGAGGGAATTGGACTCGCGACCATAGTCTTATTCAGCATAGCATTTCTGGCATTGTTTGCATAAGACGAAGACTGTGAGTTCAATTCCTATTTAATCCTAAAGTAAATTTATGCTTTTAATTTTAAATCTTATTCTTAAAAATAAATTAAAGTAGAAAAAGGGCTCTTGTTGGCTAATGATCATAAACTAAAAAAATACTGTATCATTTTATGTATCTACTGTATGTTTTGTTTGTGACGAATTGTATGGATGATTTTTTTCTAATTTCCAATAAAGATAAGAATAAAGTTTAAGAATTATAATCATTTGGCCTACCTTTTTGATTAGTCTTATTTTAAATCATATTTTATCCTAACAGAGTCCAATATTTATTTTATTTTGTCCTTTAATTAATAATCTTTAATATTAATAATTTAATTTTTAATATTAATAAGAAGTTGGTGGTCCTAACGCGACTTCCGACAATTTGTAAATTTAGTCTACATTGTTAGAAAGGTGCTTTGAATATCTACCAAAAAATCTATATCTACTTAGGTACATAAGGTACATACTTATTTAGATAAGAACAAAATAAATAACATAAACCCAGTTTCTAATTTTAATTATAGGTATGCATTTTTAATATTATTCAAAAACCATTGAAAGCGATTGATTTAAAAAATAACATAATGAATTATTGCATCCGATAAAAAGTTCGCAGTTCATTTAAAAACGACATGACAAAAATATACAGTCGATTAAAGAATCTAAAAAAATACAGTCGAAATTTTTTCACCATCGTACCTTCGTTGCCTTCATTACTATAGGCGACGTCTACTCATTTCTTATTAAAAAATACATAATACTGTTTTCTATGAAACTTACTTATCTGGAATATAATACGCAAGATTACCTTTTTAGGTATATTTTCATTTATCATGATTTTTTCACACACTTACATAATTGTAAGTCGCCCATTACATTACTTTGTTTGTATGATTGTGCAAGTGTCCTTATCAGTCAAATCATAGCAATACCTATTAGTAATAAGTTACAGTTTGATAACAATGTTTATTAAATTGGCCGTGTTACCCGTGTTGGTCCGGGCTCCTTCGCAGAATAGACCATCTGCCTTTCTGCCAGGCAGCTCGTAAAAGGCGAGCATAGGCTTACCGTCACTAGCACCGTGACATCTGACTAGGTGGTAGAGTTTCGCAGCGACTCACCCGTATTGGTACCATCGCCTTACCTATCGCTGCCGCCATAACGTCATGATGTGTTCCGGTAGCCGATAAACTTACATTAACTCGAGGTCCGAGCCTCAGGTTGGCAACGCATCATTACCACATTTGGTAATCTCTAGGCGGCGTGATTTTCTTACCATTAGGAAATCCGTCTGCTTGTTTGCCTTCCAATATAATAATAATAATTATTTTAAAATTATTTTTTATATGTGTTGTATTTTGTAAGGCTTAAGAAGGGGTCCCATATAAAATTTAAGTCTGTGTTTTGTAATAATTTTGCGTTTCAATATTTTATTAAATGCGTTAAAAACGAAAAAAGCGTATTATTAAATAAACAAAAAGGTAATTAAAAATCAACACTGATAAGAGCATTTAAATATTAGAGACATCCATGTAAATCCGTCAAGATGGCTAATAGATATGATGTAACAAACATACATACATGCTAGTAATCCACTGAAGTATTTAAGCTTACAAATTTCCAATAATACAGAAATGTGAGCATCAGCTTAGACACTAACACTGTGATCATGACTAGGCGATAGAGTTTTGCGAAGACTCATCGGTATTGGTATAAAACATAATATATGTTAATAACCCTTACTTGCAACTGATTAAATATATAACTACGTTTGATTCGCGAGAGAGAATTTTCTATATTACTTTTATTATTGTTAAGATCTGATTACACGTCTCTTACTAAAATATATATAAGCTTTATAGCAAAGAAATATGTAAACACTTACTGCAACTGGTTAAACATATACATACGTCTGATAGTCGAGACAGAACTTTCATTATTAGATACTTTTATTATTGTTAAGATCTGATTACACGTATCTTATTAAAATCTGTATAAATTTTATAGCGATAATGTGTATAAATACTTACGTTTGCAGTTTATAGCACAGCTTATGTGCTTTGAAATCAATATTCTTTCTAAATCATAAAATTTTAAAAGTAAAGTATCTTTACGCCCATATCCCCGAAGAGGTAGGCAGAGGCACAACCAGGGCACCCACGATTAGCCCAAGACACTAAGTCCCATAATGTGATAGGTGGCAAGCCTATCGCCAACCTGGTACATATCCAATCCAGAGCAACATTTTTTTTATAAGAAAATTGGAAAAACCAAATTTTCTTATTGTTGCCCGACCCAGGATTCGAACCCGATTCAGGATTCATAAAATTATGTGTTTCATTTAATTAAAGAAGGCAATAACACAAGCAAATTTTTCGAAGCAAAGAGATAGACATTGCCTAGGGACATTTAAGAAGCTACCGATCAATCTTAATTGATATGAACTGGTTATCAACCCATGAGAAAACTACAATTTTTTTTTAAATTAAAAGAAGGCAATCAAGTTTCTGATAAATGCACGACCATAAGCACCAAATGTAACATAAATCACATCTTTTTTATTATAAACTAGCTGCGCCCCGCGGTTTCACCCGCGTAAGTCCCAATCCCGCGGGAACTCCGGGATAAAAAGTAGCCTATATGTTATTCTGGGTCTTCAGCTACCTACATACCAAATTTCATCGTAATCGGCTTTGTAGTTTTTGCGTGAAAGAGTAACAAACATCCATACATCCATACATACAAACTTTCGCATTTATAACATTAATAGGATTTTGGCCAAGAAGGGCCAGATTTTAAGCCTCTTGCATATAATTTATCGGATACGTATCACTGGAACACAATATAAGGGAGCACTAACATAACGATAGGAAAAGATAAGGCGGTTGTATTAATCAGAGTCACCTTGCACGAATCACCAAATTCTAATTTTGATAGCAATCTTAGTAGATTATTCCATTAGCGATAGAACTGTCACATCCCGGCGCCAAAAACATAATCTTTGTATTTTCATAATAATCATTGTTACATATTATTTTTCCGCAAACACTCGAGTACGAGTATCGTATGACTGGATATCTTATCTGTTTCTGTGAGTTATTATTGCTATAAGCGTAATTTTTCAATGATTTTAAATTACCTTGTTAAAATTACTTGCTAAGATTATAATTTGCTATCAGATAAGTTATCTTGATGCTCTACATTGAAGGTGATATCTACGCGGAGACTAGCTAAGAATACATATGATGTATAAATATTAATATTATAAATGCGAAAGTTTGTATGTATGTATGGATGTATGGATGTTTGTTACTCTTTCACGCAAAAACTACAAAGCCGATTACGATGAAATTTGGTATGTAGGTAGCTGAAGACCCAGAATAACATATAGGCTACTTTTTATCCCGGAGTTCCCGCGGGATTGGGACTTACGCGGGTGAAACCGCGGGGCGCAGCTAGTATTATAATATTACAGAGCCTTTACCATGATTATAGATTACGATTGGTTGGTTATGTGTCAAAATCTATGACACTTTTGTTCTAAAAACATGTTTCTCTTAAATACCAATAGGGGCGCTGTTCAAAGATTTCATACAAATAATCGATGTGAAAAACTTCTTAGCGGCGTTGCGCACTTTTTTGGAATGGGTAAAAACTTCTAAACTCGCGTCAGGACCTGACCGAAAATTCGTAAGACGGCGCAGGGCGCTTGCGATAATGTTCGTGTTGTCATATTTGTGTACGGCAGCGCAATAAATGAATATTGTATTCTACCACATAAATGATAGCACTTTCATACTGATAATTAAAACGATTCGTGCAAAATTATTCCCTAACCTTTCCAAAATATACTAACATACAAATATTACAAAATATTAATAACATAAACGTGTATAAAATATAACATAAATAATAATAATAAAAACTATATAATTAAGTTGGTTACATATATGCGCACCACAATTTCGTAGAATATGTTGGTACGAATTAGTATTTTTAAAAACTTTTCAACACATATTTTGCAAATAAGTAAATTTAATTTAATTTCTATGCTTAACAGTTTAAATTATTATTAAATGTAACCCAGGGTCAAATCCCCAAAATGTTTCCACCAGTTTATCTAAACATACCATTATAATTTCAGTGCTAGCTAATTTTGAGGTTAAAGTATAACCTTATCTCGAAACTCTAATGTTTTACCTACTGATAAAATTACATAATATGCTAACATTGGTAACGCACCGGTAAAATCTTCAGTGTTTATAGGTGACGTTTATTTTTTACCTACACAAAACTCGGCAGTTGGGCTTCCTATAATCAAATACAAGATTATGACAACTTTCATTCATTTTTCACTTCGAATTCATTTGGTCGTCTTTGCCAAAAAATGTTCAGGAGTGTGCCAAATTTATATTACCGAGAAGAGGAAAAGTCTCGTGTCTAGACGTTTCATCGAGACGGTGAAAAAATTTTATGAATAATATTTTTTATTAGAAACACATTACTTATACGCCAAATGAAACTTTTACATTTTTTGTGTTAGTATTTTATCTTTGATGTTGTCTTATCTTTCATGTTTCATATTTCATGTAAATATTTTTGTTTAAATTTTGCTTATCCATATTTATTCGGGTGATGTACGAAAATACTGAGTTTCCGCTGGCGAATCTTCAGTTTTTTTATAAGATGATGGGTGTATTTATGGCTTAAGTCATTGAGATATACATTCCTTGAGGTGATACTGAACTTTAGGAACCTAAAAAAAACTGATCAACCAAAACAAGGACAAATCACTCAGGCAATTGATTAAAAAGTTTTGTGAATGTCACTAATATTAGGAAGGGCTTTACAATAATAATAATAAAAAAAAATTAACCGGGTTTAGGGTGGGCAGCCGTTATTTCAAAGTAACGTTCCGATACTTCTTTGAAAGGCTGCGCTATTGTAGGCAGGCACCTATCTCAACTGGTACCCGCGGAAGAGTTTCAGAACGTTATCATGAGTAAAAGCTTTTTTATGTAGAAACAATAACAAAAGTATATTTCTGGAGCCAGTTATCAGTGATCTTGTAACCTTATGGCGGTATTATTAATCCGTTTTTATAAATGTCATATGATGTAACCGTCTCTGTGTTATAATTGACATATCTGCGTAATTACAAGCAACTTTATAGATGCCGATATTTTTTTAAACTGTATTTTTTTATCCGATTTTACACTATACGTTTTAGCTTTATTAATTATACTGCCTCGTTGGCCCAGTGACTAGCGTATACGCCTAACTACATTGACTAAGCGCGAGGCTCGGATTCGATTCTCGACGGGGGCAGGCAATGGTGTGTTGAACATTTAGGTCTGCATTTCCGGGTCTGGGTGTTTATTAAATTTATTCACCTATCTATTTAAGTATTTCTATGTATTAGAATCGTTTACTAACACCCATCTCACAAGCATACAATTTGCTTACTTTGGGGTATGGCCAGAAACATTTACGAGTCGTATTTATTTTATTTATTTACACAATAAGTTTAGTTTAACACGATTAGTTTTAAAGCTGTCAGGTTTTAATGATGATTAGCAAAATGTTTAAATCTAACTGCCAGATATCGCCATATGTGCTAGGTTATCCGTCAGTCATATCAGAACTCTGGTAACAGTGACAGAAAAAACAATTTTGTAATGGTCAGCTTATTACGCAAAAGGCTTCCATTTGTGTTCAGTCAGTTTAGGTAGTAGAGCCTCACATTAACTGTTATGATTTTTAACCCCCGACGAAAAAAGAGGGGCATCATAAGTTTTTACATAAATGTACATTTCATTATGGCAATTCGTCGGCTTGAAACGAAGGATTACAGGTTCAAATCATATCGGGGGCGAAATTATTTCTTTTTTTTATTTCTGGTATAAGATGTTGATAAAATTTATGGGGGATCATTTCGGAACCAATTACTATGCTTTCACATTTTTTTTACTAGCTGCGCCCCGCGGCTTCACCCGCGTAAGTCCCAATCCCGCGGGAACTCCGGGATAAAAAGTAGCCTATATGTTAGTCTGGGTCTTCAGCTACCTACATACCAAATTTCATCGTAATCGGCTTTGTAGTTTTTGCGTGAAAGAGTAACAAACATCCATACATCCATACATACAAACTTTCGCGTTTATAATATTAATAGGATAATCAAGTCGCGGTGTAGTACCTAATGACATAGCTGGGGTCGGTCGGTTCTTGCAGTATTACTATATATATAGATATAAAAATCAATGCCTCTTTTCGTTGTAATTTTATAACTCAAGAACGGACTCACCTATCCAAACTAAATGCTTAGGCTTTGTTCGGACTATTTAGTAGATGGTTTATGTGAAGTTTGCATAAAATTGGTCGAGCAGTTCTTCATTTATCACATTTTTTGTTACAAATGAATTCAATAAATGGCGGATCATTGAAATTGAAACTTTTTTTCAGATGGGGACTGTGCTGTCATGTTGACACATTTTTTCAGTTGTTTTTTTTTGTTTTGTTGTGTTATTTAGTGTAGTGAAGCACGTACCGGGCCGCTATTTAAATTATAAAAAAAATTCATCAAATATTACACCTCTCTTAAATAACCTCACCTGCCAGACACTATGATTCAAAATTTTACTATCCCATATTTTTCAAGTTTGAAGCTTTCTCTGGCCTTGGGATAGAATCATCGGATCTCGCGCCAATAGGAGTGGATGTAAAAATAATATTATGTGGAATGTTTGCGTTTTTTATTGTAGATACCAGACGTCCTTGTCGTCCGCAATGAAAATTGTGCGGTATGATTGTACTCACTACGGCACATTAATTGTCATTACTTCGTTCATAAAGATTCTCTTACTACTGTTAATGTACGGTGGAATATTTATATTTTTTTGTGGGATGGCGAATAAGCGGCTTTCCTGTTTAAGTTACATAGTTGCTAATAAACATGACAGAGCCTTTACCATGAGTTGGTATAGATTACGTTCAATAACTTACATGTCGAAATCTATGACACTTTTGGTATAAAACTGTTTCTCTTAGCTACCAATAGAGGCGCTGTTCAAAGTTTTCATACAAATAATTTACAAAGACGGTAGCGAGTATAATAAACTTGACAAGCCGTAAACTCATGGTAAGGGCTCAGATTAAGTTTCTGGCTATCGTAGTCAGGATCTTATGCCACCGTATAATGTAAGATAGTCTCTAAAGCTATGAAGAATAGACCATCTGCTCTCCTCGCAGCTCGTAAGAGGCGAGCAAAGATTAGATAGGTCATTAACAACAAGACCATTGGTAGCAGAGTCCGTACTGCCACTTGTTACATTTTGTTAATTCTTTTTTATTGAGTTAGTTGCTAGCAGAAGGTTTTAATGAAACGAAATACGGGGAAAATTGTCGCGTAAATAGGGAAAAGGAATGGTATAATCCATTCAAACTGTTAGTAGCTTTTTATGATAAGTGATACGAAGTTCGTTATGTTGGCTAGTATTTTTTAAATAACTAGCGGCCCGGTACGAGCTCCGCTACGTATAAACTACGTAGTACATATTACTTTATAATTTGTGGTTTAAACTGAAATGACATAATACAACAACACAAAAAAGAAAAAAGTAACTGAAAAAAGTTTCAATTAGACAGCACAATCCCCATCAGAAAAAAGTTTCAATTTGACTGAAAACTACCCATTAGGAAATGTTCCGCCATTTATTGAATTCATTTGTTGCAAAAAATATGATAAATGAAGAACCGCTCGACCGATGTTATGCAAGATTCACATAAACCATCTACTAAATAGTCCAAATAAAGCCTAAACATTCGGTTGGGATAGGTGAACCGGTTCTTTAGTTATAAAATTACAACGAAAAGTGGCATTGATTTTTATATATGTACTAGCTGACCCAGCAAACTTCGTATCGCTTGACATTATTGCTTCAACAGTAGCGCAGTCTGTCGGATCCAATGTGAAACATTCCAAAATCAACAACTACTTATTATTAAAAAAAATACTAAAAATCATTATCCAGGAGACCAAATTGTGAATCTAAACCATTCTCGAATTCCCTTGAACACACACAAAAAGTTTCATCAACATAGGTCCAGTCGTCTAGAAGGAGTTCAGTGACAAAAACACGAACACAAAAATTATATATCGCACCCTCAGTAATATAAGGGCACTATCAAAAAAACTACTTTTTGGGAAATCGTGTTTTAAGATACAGTATTTTTTCCGATAATATCATGTGTTAAAATAAATATTATTACTGAGTTATTCTTATGTTTATTCTCTTTCTGCTAGCACTAACCAGTAGCTAATCATTTTGTGCTTTTATCATTCAAAATCCCAGTCGTGTATGGGATTTTAAATGTGAAAATTTTGACTTGGGCCCTTGTATTACTGAAGGTGCGATATATAAACATAGATAATATATTTACAAACCTCGATGTGGTGGAATATATTGGAATGTTTTAATTATTTTCTTACGTCTTTTTAACTCACTTATTCCACAATTTTTTTTTTATTTTATGAGTATCCCGTCTAAACACATATTTTTAATTTAAGTACAGTTAATATCTATACAATTCCACACAGTATTTGGAGTAACCCAGTGTTTATTAAGTTGGCAGAAGAGGCTGAATCATGAATTAAAATAATAACACTGTTATCACTCCTCCATTACCTCATCACATGGACTTTAGATAGATACAATGTAAGGAATATAATTCATAGTACATAACACTACTCATTCTTCATTCAAGATTAAATTAATAATATGACTATAAATCAGTAGGAATTTCACGCACACGCATATTCCGCAAACAAAAATATCTTCTTTTCTTTCTTTTTTTTAAGTTAATTTGCCTCTTTCTGGGACCGACTAAGAACTTTAGGCCATTCTGCCACGTCTTCCGTATTAATTAATTCTTATACAGTCATTAGTCACATGTGTTCAGTATTAATTAATTCGTATACAGTCATTAGTCACTATTTACAAAGTCACGTCAGGCTCTTGAGTAAAGCGGTGGTCACTTTACACAAGCTCACTTTGGGATATTTGGCGGCAGCGAGGAAATAGACGATACACTAATTTCTTCATGATTATTTCATATGTGCACTTTCACTGAACAAAATTGAACTAATTCCCACCTAAATTAACTAATTTTACTCATAATCTACACTAAGGTAAATAATTGTGAAAAAATGACGACCATCTTCATTCACGTTGGCGCCAAAAACTCTCTTTTTTTCTTTTTTATATAATATAGTAGTTAGTTTGCCCCTTTCTGGGACCGGCTACGGCGACTTTTTGGCCAATCTGCCATGTCTTCGGTATTAATTAACGGCCAATGTTAATAATATTTCTCTAAGATGGATTTCAAGCAATCTAGATAGCTGCGTATCCGCCGGCCTATCCTATACCTAATTGCCATATATATTCTGTCCACAGCTATGTTATTGGCAAGCGATAACAAAAAAATAGATCAAAATATCAATCTTGGACAGCAAGGTTTGGATTAGGATTGATTATTAACATTGGCCGTAAGTCTTTATTTCAATCATCTTTCCACTCGATGGCGCCAAAACTCAATTCATGCATTTATTACTTTTTGTTTTTGGCATTGTCATAAAGATCTGTCATTAGTCAAGTTTATTCCATTTACATCAAGTTATCATGTGATGTCAAAAATAGGGCTTAGTCGTAAGCCTCTGCTTTACCTGTGATGAGATGAGATAGTCATCTCAGGGACTTAGATCAAGCAGTTTCATTTTTATTCAAGTTCATCGAGTAAGATACGCGAAATTGCGAAAATGTGGGATACAATCATTTTTTTCTCGTTTCACTTCACTTGTGCACTTTAAACTGAAATAAACTATATCATGACAATATTAATAACCTATCTAAATATAAAGACAGGCCTTCGAGAGTTCTGTAGCTGAGATATTTTTGTTAGCTATTGAAAAATATCAGCGATTACTTGGCAACTGACCTATAATAAAACGATCTCTTATCTAAGATAGGATATTAATATTGGCCGTAAGTGTATTTGTTCACATTGATACGCAAATATAAGTGACAGTTAACAATAAAGGGTGGTATTGAAGAGTGCACTTAACGCATTGCGATTTAAGCGCAGTGCACACGATATGACGTCACTGAGCGGATCGTTTGTTACGCACCGATAGGGTTGTCACTTATTGAAACCTTAAACAGTTATTGTTAAATCTATGAAAACTTGGTAATTAAATGAAATTAAATGGTTATTTAATAAAATTCGTGTTACTTCAAAAATAGCGCTTCCAAGACATTTTGTTTTACGAAATGTTTGTTGTTGATACCGAATTTAATTCTACGATTTACCGAATTTAAGTCTACGATACGAAATAATTGACGTTGTAAGTTTTGATTTTTTAAGTAATAAGCTGTTGCGAATGAAATTTACGGCTTATAATAATTGGATTTTCTGATCGACCTATTTTCTTTTTGTTAACTATTAGCGTATGTGGGTTTAGAGTCTTAACTGTTCAATTCACATACAGGATGATATGTATCTTTTGACTCTCTAAGTACTTAAATCATCAAAACCATTCGAGCCGTTTCGTGGAAACCAAATATGAACAGATAAATATGTACAAAAATAGCTTGCTTTAAGTATATAATAATATATACGTGAAATATTTACTGTATTTGCTATTTCGTATAAGAGCAGAAATGTGTTGAAGGCCAAGTTGACTTACAGATTTTTTTTTACACATCCGTAGATGTATGGTATACTAGTTTATAGTTTATGTAAGTTTACTGTTACAAGTTTTCCAGAAAGGTCTGGGTCAAGAACCGGTAGATAAGTGACAATACAAACAATGTTCATAATTACCATAATCAAAATATTTTATAGCAAATAAATATTGGCAACCCTACTCCCAGGTCCCAGGGCAATGAACCAAAGTCTGAATTGGACGTAAGTGTCCTGCGACAACGCTACCGGCAAATTACGACATTATGTTTCACGCTATTCAATGTGATTGTGTTTATAACACACATCAAAATGCAACAGTGAAAAGTATTCTTTATATCCCGAATAAAAATGGCGGAATTTTTGGCTTTTTTACAGCGACAAGATGGCGGCAGTCGTGGGCAATGTTGTGGTACCAATAAAAACTTTATCTCCTAGTCGTGCTAACTTTGTTAGTGACATACCGAAATGTCACCTCTTTTAAGATACTTTGCAGAAGCTTTCGATTATTAAAGGAGTTTAAAGGACCAATAATTAAGCACACTGCAACGGCAAAAACCGACTCCAACTAAGTATTTCATGGGGTGATTATTTTCGAAAGATAGCGAACGGTTCCAGAATGTTCCCACATCAATTTTATCAACATCCTATAAGTAGTTTCTGAGTTACACTGTACTATTTTTTTAATTTTTTTGACGATATATGTGAAAAAATTATGCATTATTAAGTAGATACAACTCAACAACCACTTAGCGGATTATCATAAAATTAATATGGAATCACGTCGGAATCATGAACTATCTTTTTAAAAAGGAGCATCAAAATCAGTTAGCTAGTGACGGAGTAATCGCGTAACAAACATAAAAAAGAAAAAAAAATAGAATTCAGAACTTCCACCTTTTTTAAAGTGATTAAAATGGTAAGTGTTAGTCAAAAAATGTCGTAACAAATATTAGGTACGTAATCGGAGTACAAATATTCATATCTTCATAAATATTTGCCATTACTTTGTTATTAGGATTAACCTAACTACTTCTATTATCATAATGAATCAAATTGATTTAAAGGATTACTTATGTCAATAGACACTAATTGACCGACACGTATTTTTACGTTAATCCGATACATATTTCACCAAATCCAATTTTATTTATCTACAATAGCGTAACATACTTAAATTAGGTTACTCTGTCAAATTTATGTCCAATTTTTTATAATCATATTACTTGCTACTATCACACTACCTATTTACGTGCTTAGATTCATCAATTAAATCTAATTTAGATAGATTTTCATACCAACCTGCATTTGGGCGTTGACTTTTGATTTTTGAAAAAAGTAGCCTATTTGTGATCTCTAGTCTTTAACTATATGCATATAAAATTCTTCAAAATAGGTGCAGCAGTTTATCCTTGAAATCGTAACAGACGACAGATAGATAGACTGATTTTCCTATTTATAATATTTGTTGTAGAAGTATGGATACTAACGGTACCGGCGCCTTTCGTTTTGCCTGACGTTGACAAATGCAGCAGTTTGAATGGGAAAAACTAAATTGTGGTTTTCCTGTTATCTTCAAAGTTTTCCTATTTTTACTATCTCGAACCCCAGTCTTGAATGTTAGAAATACACCTTTTGAATGCCTTGGTTGTAAAAAGTACAACAATTAGCCTTACGAGCGAAGTTATGTCAACGAAAATATTAAGGTATTGATTACCTAAAATAAGCTTCGATTAGTAAAAATAAGCATTATGATTGTAATAATGTCTTGCATGTAATTATAATGACATCATTATAATGATGGTTTTTACTGTAGTTAAAGTATTAGTGAAAAATAATGTTAAGACTGTGTATACTTAGCTTAAATAACATACTTATTACAGAAGCATAATGACATGATTTCATGCTAAGGTTAGAGAAGCGTAGTATTATATTTATTTATTCGTGGGTTTGAGAATCATACCGTAAATATTATTTATACCTGTTTTTTATGAGATAAGACAAAACAATTACGCGGTTCTTCTGATGGTAAGAGACAACAAAATATACACAATCTAATATGTTATAGGTGCGTCGCTGATTTATAGCCGAGGTGGTTTAATTAACAGCCTGCTAAGATTAGGTAAGCAGAACGTAATGATTATTTATATTTAATACAAAATATAATACAGTGGACCTCCGGTATTCCGACAAACGTTTTGCAGGGTGATGGCGGATTACCGAATTTGTCGGATTATAGAGTACTGCCTAATATTGACGGATTTTTATCACGACCTTGTGATCTGATAAATCATAAATACATTTATTTAAACTAAGAATCACACTACACAATAATGTAGGTACAATACAGTAAATTAAACACCGTAAACGAGTGGCTGCGTGTTAGTTAATCATGCATTAGTAAAGATTTAGGTATAAGGAACAATGTTAGGAGTGTCGGATTACAAGAGGCGCCGGATTAGACAGGGTTCGGATTAACGGGGGTCCACTGTAATACAAAATTAATTCTGAGCATAATACAAAATTTTATTAGACTTCTTTTACAGTACAAGCTACAAAACTTTGGAACGCTCTCCCTGTAGCAATAAGACAGGCAGAAAGTAAAAATGTTTTTAAGAAAATGGTAAAGGAATTTTACCTTAACTCATTACAGCCGTTTATTAGCTATTATTACTATTTTTAATAATGTAAGGATTTGTTTTTCCCCTTTAGCTTATATTATATTATTATTTAGCTTTATTTTGTAACTAGATTAGATACTTAGTTGTTACTTATTTTATGTATTAGGTATTGTATTTTCTTTTCTTTTTTTAAATATTGTACTTTTTCCTTATTTGTATATATTTTTTTTCCTGAATGCTGGTTGTTTGGAAGAAATCGCTTATTAGCGATAAAACCACCATTTGTATAAATAATCTACTTGCTGTTGTAATAGTTGTAGTACTTTTAATATGTTTTTGTTGTACAATAAAGAGTTTTTATTATTATTATATTTAGCAAAGAAGCAAAATGTGATGATTATTTGTATTTAGGAGGGAAGCATAATGTCATGATTATTTATACTTAGGCCAGTATAATTGAGATGTATGCACTCAAATTCTTTGACCTCGATTAATTTCGTGGAAGCGAGTTTGGAGTTTATTAATTGCGCCAATCTGAAGGAACCAGCCGCCGTAATACAAGTGCGTAGTAATAAACGAGACAAGATTTAATTATAGAGAACTAGCCGCCTGCGTGCGGCTTCGTACGCGCTATTTTTCTTTATTAACCCCCAAGAAGGGTATTATAACTTTGACGTATCATAGAGTGTGTTTTTTTTTATTATAATGGAAGGCAAACAACGGATTTCCTGATGGTAAGAAATTCACGCCGCCTAGAGACACCAAAGGTGGTAATGATGCGTTGCCAAACTGAGGCTGGGATCAAAGGCCTCGAGCAAAAGTAAGCTTACCGGCTTTCTTGCCTTCCGAACCGAAACACGTCAAAGGCAAGCGTTGAACGTTATGGCGGCAGGAATAGGTAAGGCGGTGATACCAATCTGAGCGAGTCACTGCAAAACTCTACTACCTAGTAAGATTTCACGGCTTTAGTGACGTTAAGCCTATACTCGCCTTTTACAAGCTGCCTGGCAGGAAGGCAGATGGTCTATTCTGCGAAGGAGCCCGGACAAATACGGGGGTATGACTGTGGTATCAGCTCCTAAACGATTAGACCGATTTTGGTTTTTTTAAAACTGATGAAATCGGGCTGATTCTCAGCTTGTTTAAAGATTGATCGGTCATTTACGTCATTTAGGTTAATGTAGCCTTTGTTAGAGTTTAAATTTAGTAGCTATTATTCATATTTTTAAAGAAAGAAACACTTGTACTGTTTTCTTATCACTTATTATTTATTACTTTGTAATTAATAGCCTACCCGTTTCACTTATACAGCATCATCAGGGCTAAAACTTATCAAATATATCAGTAGCTATTATTATCCAAGATGAAAAAAAACTTAACTTCTGTTCGTTCTTCTACGTGTGTTTAAGAGAATTTCTGTAGTCGACGAAAAAATCTCTTTTCCAATCTCCTACCTGTTTTCTTTTTAATTCTTGGTACGACATGGCATCTATTTTCTTTTTAATTGACTTACGTAAATTTTCCCAGGTCTTCCTCGATCTATGATTCCTTCAATGATGTTTCTCAAGACTATTCGTTTCAAGCATTAGTATTAACAATATACTATTCGCTAGTCTCCACAAAACTCTTGCACTGGTGATATTCAGTTATTTTCCCGGGTAGGGCTCCACTACCTTACCTATTTCTACCGCAATAATAACTTTGTCATGTTCTGGACCTGGGGCAGGGTAGCCGGCAGACTTTTACAATAGGCTTAACAACTTGGCAACAGGATAGCGATGCACCTATAACATCTATGGTGTCTATAGACCACGGTTGTCTCTTACCATCAGGAGACCCGTGTGCTTGTTTTCTGATTGCTCATATAAAAAAAAACGTCAGAAACGATTTCTTTTGTTTGATGTTTTTTTCTCGTCTAAATACAATGATTAGTATAGTTTTTTAGACTTCTTAACGTCGGCGCTAGGTGGAAGTCCATCCTAGATATACTTTATATAAACAATACACATAGTGAAAAATATAATTGACTAGCTGTTACCCGCGGCTTTGCTTGCATGGCAGTTAAAATATTTACTGATTATAGTCCATTAATAAGGACTTTGATACAAACTTTCAACACCCCTTTCACCACCTTATGTCTATTTAGCCTAAAAATAACATTAGATGTGCTTGTCTAATTTAAAAAATAACAGTTTTAAATATAGACTTTCAACCCCCACTGCACCCCTTTAGGGGTAGAATTTCCGAAATTCCGTCCTTAATTGGTACCTACGCAATAAAATGACCCTACTCACCAAATTCCATGACTGTACCTATAACAGTTTTTTGCTCGGCGGTGATGAATCAGTCAGTCAGGATATGTTATTTTATAAGTATGATATTGATAAGCTGTGTCTACACAGATATAGATTTACAAATAAAAAAATCACGAGCAAAGTCACAGAGAAAAGCTTGTCCGAGATAATTAATACAAACAACTTAAACTCCACTTTATCTCAAACTGCTGTCCAATATCAGATAAATAAAATTGGACAATAGGTTTAATTTGAAATGTGTGGAATGTGGTCGTGTAATCGAGCAGGTAGATATCCTGGCGTGTCATAAGCCACCCACAGGTTCCAATTAACCTGGTAGCTTACAAAGGCGCCGGACTGACCATAACACTCAGATTAAGGCGGGAGTGGGGTCGTCGACCGTAGGTGCCCTCGCGTGTTACAATTGCACATAATACGCCCCCGCGACCCGACTAACCAAAAAGTTAGAAAAGTGTGCTCTGTGATACCATCTCGGCGCCATGCCTGACGCCCGCGCACGTTAAGCTGCGTACACATGCTTGCAATTCCATAAAATCGTTTTTTTTAATTATTTATTTGATACGTAACAGTTTCGGTGGTTTTTATTTGTGTGATGATAAAAATTTCGTGTTTTCTTGTTTGTTGTCAAACTCACTGGCGGCTTATTTTTGTATATATTTGTTAGAGATGAGAATAGGTTTTATAGAGTATTTCTTATCGTTAGTTCACATATTTTAAGGTAGACTAGCTTTGCGATATCTGCTAGTTTTTAAATATAATTTAATTATAGATTTTTTTACAGATGTCACAATTTTGCTCTGCTTTAAAAAATATCATTGTTAGTAAATAATAAATGTCTATTAATATCTTTTAATGTCTTTTAATAATGTCTCTAAATGAATTAATAAATATTGTTATAGCTAATGTTGTTGCTTCAATCGTGAAATTTTTGTACGTGTGTATTTCATAATCGTATGACAGTTGTTGTTTGATAACATTTAAAAATAGAGATGTTTTAAAATTAAGAAAAAAAACACCGACTTGTTTTTTTAAAAATTAATTGGTATAGTTAGAACATTAGAAATACCGCGTCAGTGTGCACCCAGCCTAATCCCACATCGAGCCTTAAACTTGGACGCTTTGTAACTGTCCGTAAAATCCGTACAACTGACGGCAGAGGGCATTTAATTAGAAATTTTTGGAGACCCGTGAATTATAGCATACCTAAGACGACCGCTTAATACTAAGAAACGATGAACTTGGCAACGATATGATTTATTTTGAATTTATATGTTTTAGGGTCATGTAGCCTAAGCTTAATTTTTGTGAGCGAGTAACGCACAACTATGTTTGCTAATAAATTTTACACGATAAATTTGTATACAAATGTAAATAAGCAGAAAAAAATTTCCTGATGATACTAAATACACGTGACGTACACTAAAAATGTTACATATGTGTTGCCAAATTCGTGCTGAGATTTTGAGGTATTTGTGAAATTTTATTGATTACTGTATGCCACAAATGAAACTCATAAACATGAGCACTGTAATAAATATTGCCATGTATATTTAATTATTCTTTCAAATATAGTTAGGTTGACTAGTAGAGAATGCCATGTAGTATTAAGTCTTTGTAGACTATAGTGCATAAATTTTAAATAAACAAATGCTTAAATAATCACACAAACATAACAATTTAAGAGTAAAACTGCATAAAATCGACTTTAACTTTATCACCACATCGATACACACACACTCTTCTCGAAAGGTAGCTGATTCCGAGGAGGTCATATACATTTTAGCAAGCGCCGAAAAGTGGCCTTTAAGTAATACTTAAGGGGCCATGTATGCTAAAATACGTCAGCAATATACTGTTTTTTTTTTCATACAAACCAATTACGGCTCTTGGCGACAAAAATACACAAGATTAACATTGATATGCTTTATAAGACTAATGTTTCCAAGACACGATTTATTTCACTTTGCTCGATAGAAAAAAATCAAAAAGTTAACCCTTTTTTGAAAGCAAAACCCATCTGTCTACTTCAATTATGAAAATATCGACACCAGATTTAACATAAACATAGATAAGTAATATACCTAAAAATAACTGTTTCAGATTTTATAGTTTTTTTCAAATTATGTACTTTTATAGTGTCAAAAATAGTGATTTGGCGCTTAAGACATTTACTTTAGAGCGCAATATTTCATAGTAATCATGGAACGGGGGAGTGCGGCGATTGGCTCTTCTGGCTGACTAAGTATGGGGCCTTAATCATGAACATATATTTATGTATTTATTTCGGGTGATGCTACCAAAAACCACTAATCAGATCGTGTTAAAATTTATTTAGAACCATTTCTGTGTCAAAGCCTACCTTTTCGAAAAAGAATCATCGAAATCTGTTATGAATATATACAAAAACATACAGACAAATTAATAAGCAACAAGGAATAGCTTGTTTATTTGACTGTATATTCTTTGGAGTCGGCTAAGAAGTCAACACGAATACTACACTGAACGCCAAGTAAGATAGAAATTGAATATTAAATAGTCGATATATGTTCATGCTAGGGTACATCATTATGGAACAAAGTTATCTTCTGATTTGATCTGATACTAATCTCCTTGATACTCTTTAACTAAAATCTTAAAAAAACTATTAAACTGTCGGGTCCAGAAAAAAATATTAAGTGTTTCCTTTGAGATATCGATCTCGGCTTAAAATAATCATCCGCTGTTAGTGTAATTTGTCGTATATTTTGTGATTTACGATTATCTCTGGCAATAATACCAGTGCTCCCCACTGTCGTGTTTTGGTTTGAATGGAGATGGTAAAAGTAGTTTAAAAAGTGTGTGTGTGTGTGTGTGTGAGAGAGAGAGAGAGAGAGAGATTATTTTTGTAGCGACGTCTATTTCTTACTTTTTAAAAATAAAATGTTGTGAACCGACTCCAAAAAGAGGAAGCTATCAACTGTATGTTTTTTACTATATTTGTTGTATCTTTGATTCGCGGTATTACTAACTGATTTTGAGTGTTATTTTTGGAAAAGGTTGGTCGTGATGGTAGACCCATATTAATTTTATCAGAATCCGAATAGTGATTTTTGGGTTATACTTAAAAATACATACATCTTCTATGTTGGCGGCATCATAATCAATTTCATAGATGAATTGAAACTAATTATAAACGATTACGTTGAAATAAAAACATTTAATATTACAAATAATTTTAATTTTATATTTTACCAATAATTTTAATAAGCGTTTCGTTTCATTGTTCAATTAAAGTTCCAGTAAAACAATAATAAAAGAAATATATATTTTTTTAATTTTTGGTAAAATTGCGATTTTCAAGGCAATAGCTGTTAGTACTTCATCGTTAACATGCGATACTTACTTTTCTTAGCTTCTAATAATTAGATTCTTTTGTATGGATGCTATAATATAGGTAACTGTTTTAAGGATGCTCTGTTTTCCAGAGTTTTAGCTTTCAAACAGAAGTTCGCATCGATATCAAGCTAATATACAGTTCAAAAGTCATGATGCCACAGCCATACACATTGTGTGTACATACACACAAACACACACACAAATAGATAAATACATCAAACTTACAATACTATTATTTTTGCATCGGGGGCTAAAAATAGAGATTATCAAATGAGATGTCGACTGCTAAAGATTATAATTTAAGCTACCATAAGAACAACTGGTCAAGAAATTAAAACTGTCAATGGTCCAAATTCCAAATAACTTGTAGAGGTTCATCGTAGCGCCAGACGATTTGCTCCCACGTATGGTTGGTTATGGACTTGAATGAAATGAATGACTCGACTAGCGGCTTTATGAATGGCGCGGCAATGAATGTGAGTCGGAAGTGCAGTTGGTCCAACATGCTAGCGTTTCATCACGCAATGTGCCTGTCTTGTGTATGACTTGCGTGCTTTGTTTGTGCGTATCGATAATAATTTAAAAATAGAATTAATTTAGTGTCATGAAATAGTACCTTAACATTTAACAAAGGAATCCATATTATTAATAAGTCTAAGCTTGTATTGTGGAAATACTGGTTTCTTTTTATTTTTTTAATTATTTGTTGTGCATACACTTACATAAAACTTACATAAACTTTAAAACCAAGAGACTTGTGCGAAAAGTCAGCTTATCTCAGATAAAGACATTTCTTCCAGTGTACCCAAGAACGAGCTGATAGAATAACTTAAATGGTAGACTTTTTAATTTATATTATGTTTATAGTTCGAGTTACGCGTGCGCATGTGATGGTGTGTTTGTAGATTCGTATGACAATTTTTAGTTAAATAGAAGATAAAAGACGTAGTAAATCAGAGGATCAGACCGGAAAATTAATGTTTTTAATTACCAAAATTTAAAATAGTTATAGTGTCTGCTGATTGGGTACTATGTAGCAATACTGATTAGGGATTCGTTGACATACATATTATATACGTAGCGATAATATCAGTTTTTGGTACTGCCTCATTTTGACAAGGTAGGCCAATAGACGTATTAGGTCTAACATCCCGGCCACAGCAAAGGGATGCTCTTATAACGTCTATGACAACTATAGGCCATGGTTGACTGTTGCCGTTAACAAAGCCGGAAGTTTGTTTGCTGTTTTATCCTGTAAAAATTAGATTCACATTATAACAATAAGGCCTCCTTGTGTGAGCTAATAATAATCATGTAAATTTGTACGTACTGTTAAAACTATAGTTATTTGTGTTCAGGTATTTTTATTGGTGCATTTAGCTAGACAGGTCTGAGCAATTGCTCCCGCGTACAAGTCGTTATAGACTTGAATGAATGTTCGATAAGTGTCTTTGTGAATGGCGCAATTATGAATGTGAGTCGGATGTGCATTTTCTTCAAAAACTACACATTGGGATATGCAACATATAATATAATATGATCCACCGTATACATCTGTGTTCGCGTTAGCCTTTGAATGCTTATAAGTGAATCTAAACATAATTATGTAGTATCCACGACGTGGTCGGCAGGGGTGTAACCGGGCCACCCACGATTAGCCGAAATTGTAACACCGGGACGTGTTATTTAATTATTAATATTTAAGCCCCTCTGAGTATATTATAATGATATTTTAATAAAGTCGTTTATCAAAATTATTAAAAGAATATTTTTATATCTATTATTTTATTTCCTTTTACATGTTTTTCAATAGGTTCTCAATCATGAATTGAAGTTGTAATTCTCTTTTTCATTCTGCGTTCTTAATCTTTTTTAAAATTCAAAAATACTTTTTAAACAGCCAGTAGAGTTTGCATCGTAATGCAATCTCTACATATGCCCACAATGTGGTAGGAAATTGACCTGTAGCCAACTATTATGTTTACGGGCTACTTCTTATTAGGCATTTCGTCTGACTGTTGATCCATTCACATAAAAAGATAAAAATGAATTAAATATAATCGGTGAAATCGTAAACACGTTTATTTATTGTTATGTTTATTAACACGATGTAAAATGTTTCTGTAGTTATTTTGTTAGAATGCATTAAATTTAATGATAATAAAATGAATGTCGCAGTTGAATGATGACGTAATGAATGTAGCCGCTACAAAACGCGACCTGCATGCATCGTGTTTGTACATTTTAAATCCATACTAATGTTATAAATTCCAAAGTCTGTCTATTTGTTGCTGTTTCATGGCTAAACCGCGTAACCAATTGTGGTGAAATTTCAAATACATATAGCTAAAAATCCGAAATCAATCATAGGCTATTTTTTTTTTCAAAATTACATCCATAATGTGAAGTGAAAGTGAAAGTTGTGGATGAAAATCGTAGTTCTTCTTTGCTGACAAATTTGCAGGCATGCAGTTAGTTAAATATAATATAGATAAAAAAGATGGCCACATAACCGTCCCTTAGTTTTGTCTAATAATACGCGATATCAGGATCTAACTGCGACCATAATATTATAAATTAGCAGCTTACTTGCGACTTCGTCAGCGTAGAATAGCCACATTGAACAGCTTTGGTAAATTTTAACATAATCTTTATACAAACTTTCATTCTTCATTATAATCTTCTGGGGTTTTTTTATGAATAAAAGTCGATGTTCAAACTCAGGTCTTTAACTAAAGAGATAAAGAATTTTATCAAAATCGATCCAGTGGTGCAACCGTAAAAGCGTAATAGACAGACTTTCGAATTACTAATATTAGTAAGTATCAACGGATAAATGAATGAATTTTGAAGCTTCTAATTTAAGCACATTCAAATCGTGCATCGGTGGCCTTCTGTCGATTTTTACAATCACAAAGGCGAGTCATATTATAGGTATGATGCAAAAACTATCGAAATTGAACTGTCAGGTGCAATATCAAGTTTCAAAAACAACACTCAAAGTATAATAAAAAATCAGGAATATCATTCCACTCGTAATAACGTTTAACAGGAAATTACCTAAATTGTATTTAAATTAAATAAACTTTATTCCCAGCCAACAATACGATGTCGCGTAACATTTATAAAATACAATTATATGGTTTCGAGTGGATACGACAAACATTCTGTTACTGTGGCATAGTATTTTGCTTAGTTATCATTACATTTGTAAGACATACACGACTTATAACGAGTGTTACAGAGTATGTTGCATTGGCATGATTTTTGAAGTGAAAACTTCTTTCGCAGTTTTTTCGGAATGAGTAAAAATTTCTAAACTCGCGTCGGGACACGTGACCTGATCGAAAATTCGTAAGACGGCGCAGGACGTGTTGTCATGGTTGTGTACGATAGCGCAATAAATGAATATTGTATTTTACCATATAAATGATAGTACTTTCATACTAATAATTAAAGCAATTCGTGCAAAATTATTTCCTTACCATTACGAAATATCAATAATGCACAACATTAATATACAAGTTTTCACTTCTGCCGGCACTCCCGGAGTTCAACCCGTCGTTTATTTTGTATATGCTTTTAGGGATGGCCTGTCCAATAACGCGGATTGTATTTTTATGAAATTTTATCACCCAATTTCGCACGTGTGGACAAACTTCTAATTTCATTATTCTTACACACCTTCCTTTTGATTCACTCTATCTATTGAAAAAAACACATCAATATTCGTTGCGTAGTTTTAAACATGTAAGCATTGGCTAGTCGTGGGTGCCCTGGTTTCACCTCTTATGGAGGACATGGGTGTAAAAATACTTTTTTCATTTTTTTTAAATATACATAGGGACAGACAGTGGAAAGCGACTTTGTTTTATACTATGTAGAGAAGACAGCCAACAAACATACAACTAGGTGTTTGTTATTATAATCTACCATCAGTTAATACTAATAAAGCCCATAATTTAACTATCTCGGAGGATAGATTTTTTCTTTCATTAGGTTTTGGCATTTGCGTTAAAATTTTGCCATTAGTCAAGTAGAAATTTTTATCAATTTGCAATCGGGATTCGGACCGCCTCGTTGGTCGAGTGGTTAGCGTATACGCCTAACTACTTCGACTTACCGCGAGGCTCGGGTTCGATTCCCGACGGGGGCAGACATTTGTGTGATGAACATTTAGATGTCTGCATTTTCGGGTCTGGGTGTTTATTAAATTTATTCCGGTATCTATTTAAGTATTTCTATGTTTTAGTATCGTTGACTAACACCCATAACACAAGCATATAATTTGCTTACTTTGGGGTTAAAAAAATATAATATTTTATATTAGGTTTATAATAATAAAAAAGAAATAAAATAAATAATTATAATTAGTCATAAGTCAACAGTAAGTCATATCAGCGTCTTGTGTAAAGCGGTGACCTCATAACTCAAGCTCATATAGTGAGATTGGCGGCAACGAGGAAATATACGATGCGCTAATTTCTACATGATTATTTCATTTGTGCACTATCACTGAACAATATTGTACAAAATGCCACCAAAATTGACTAATTTCACTTAATATGAACACGAAATTAAATAATTATGAAAAAATTACGACCATCTTTATTCACGATGGCGCCAAAATCCTAGATTTATTTGTACAGTCTGTCTCAGGATAAACACAGATAAAAAACGAATAGAACACAAAAAAACTTCATTTACAAATTTAATAAAACGCAAAAACAGTATAGAAAACTAGATTGTATGACATATTAAATGCCGCTGTTGTATAACTCGGCAATGAATGTGAGTCGGAAGTGTAGTCTTTGAACACGCGATGTATCCTTGAATTATGTGTTCAGAATACGCATCCATAAGTAAGGTACACATTCATTTCACTACTTTTAGTCCGCCTTCTTCTTTTGTTTTAAATTTTAATATCTTGTTGATAAGATCGCCATCTTCATTTCTCAAGACCAGTTGAGTAGTTACTTTGATTCTAAACTTTTTAGTGTGATCTGTGATCTTTTATCGTTGCCATGAGACTTGTGGTTACATATACATATACTAGACTCCTGCCGGGGGAGGAGTGACTCTTCCTTTTAAATCCGCCATTGTCTACTAACAGAAGTGACTATGGATTATGGTTAGGATTCACAAGTAAGGTGACAATATACCATTACATATTCTTATTTAGGTACCTACCTATATTATAATTTCGCAGCGACCCGTCTGAATTGTTACCACCATCTTACTTCCTGCCGCCATAACGTCAGTGCCATTGAAGTGTGAGTTCAGAGGATAAGGTAGCCGGTAAACTTGCTTTTGTTCGAAGCCTAACAACCCGTCGTCAAGTTGGCAACGCACCATAACCACCTTTGTTTTTTCCAGGCGTCGTGAATTTCTTACCTTCAGAAAATCCGTTTGCTTGTTTGCCTTCCAACATCATAAAAAAATATGTATTTTATTTTAAGGAAATTCTATAAAAGCTTTGCAGGGCCAAATCGTAAGTGGATAATATTTTCCCAAGAGTTCAGTGTGAAATATAACTGGGATGAATGACTGGAATGAAACAAAGACGCCAGACCACAAATACTACACGAGTAGTTTTGTGGTTACAAACTAATATCGTACTACTATTACTTAGTTTGTATTCTATACTTTACTATACAAACTTATATATTTGTCATAGAAAGCCTTAAAAAGGTTTTGATTTTGAAATACCATAGCTTTTTTAATCGATCCTATTGTACATAACGAAATAAAAAAAGACAAATAGGTCATGTAGTTACTAAGTTATTAGGATAAAGGTTAGTGCTTTAAAATACAACTACATATAAAAATCAACTGATGTTCGTTTGTCTCGCTAAAACTCGAGAACGGCTGAACTAATTTGGCTAATTTCGGTTTTAAATTATATATTTAAGTCCAGGAAAAAGTTAAAATATCAAAAAAGGGAAACTCTGCAATTAAACTAAGAAAAACAACCTTATTTTTTCCGAAACTGAACGGGTGGAACGAATTTCGTCGGGGCAGCAAGTATCACTTAAAGAGAGCGTGAAATAAGGACCGAAAACAGGGCATAACTGCAAGTACTAGTAAAAGTAATAGTGTTGGGCAATATTCCCAGTTTATCCCACTAAACAGTTTGTCATCGAAAGCACGTCATGATAGTGTTGTGCAACACTTAAATCACTGTTATTTACAAACGACTGTGAAATATGCGTCGGAAATACGCTTTTTGGAACGGAACTGCGTAGCGGAAAACTTATATTGTTTATGCTTTAACCGACGATCCTAAGATGTTTGCGTAATTTAATCTTAGACTTGTTTTAATGTATGATTCATTTTCTCATAGGAATGTCGGTCCTTCAATCAGGTCTAATTAAAGTGCATCTAGTGCTGTTTACATACTATAAACTATTTTATATTTATTGATCATAATCAAAGTACTATTGGTGCCGGTGATGCCTCTACCGTTATACTCTTACACTATATACCTAGCACATTGATATAGCGTAGTAGATGATAATCTTTATATACATAATTCTTGTGTTCGTGTGTTTGTCACTGCATTCGAGAATGGTTTACATTCACAATATGGTCTCCTGGAAAATGTTTTTTAATATTTTTTTAATAATTAGTAGTTGTTCATTTTGGAATGTATCACATTGGATCCGACAGACTGCGCTGCTATCGAAGCATTGTAGCGAGCGATACGAAGTTTGCTGGGTCAGCTAGTCTTATATAAAACATCACATGTTTAATTTTAATAGTTTTTAGTCATTTTAGTAATCTTTAAAAATAATAATTAACAATGAAAAATTAGACAGGGCTTGATGTCTTGATGTTTATGGTAAAGATATAGCGGTACGGTGATAACTACGTTTGTAAGTAGTTGGAGTTTTATATACTAGTAAATAGTAATTAACAATGAAAAATTAGAAAAACATTAACGTTTTGGTGTTGATGATTGGTTCATATTGAATTAGTTCTGTCCATATGGAAATTATGATGCGAAAGATATTGTTGTGGGTAAATCTCTTAACTGAATTTGATTGAATTTGTCATGGAATAAAGTATTTATTTTGCCTAACATAGGTTTTTTTTTATTTATATCCTAGTTGCTTCTTTGTTAAGAGCAAGTAAAATATATAGTCGAAAAGTCAAGTATTTTGTAGGCAATTAAGATTTTAAAAGGGAAATTTTCGAATAAATAATATTTACTTTTTTTTATAAGCAACAGATTTTTTGAAGCTCAAAACATATGTCCAAAACATCGGATTTTATTCTTAAATAATATCCGATGTTTTGAACATAAGAAATATACAAACACAATATTCCTTTTCTCTTCAGATGAAGAGGACCCTCTTCAATAATGATCATATCTACCAACAGAACCCGTACATCTGATTGGGTACTAAAACAGCATTAATCAAAGTAATTACCGCATGAGTTATACCCGGTGTTTATATCTCACAGGTGTGTAATTTTAATAACATAAATAACTGCTCATTTGTTATTATCGATTACATTAATGTACATTCTGTTCGACGAGATCTCGCACTTCGACGCGTTTCTGCCTTTTTTAAAAAAAGGAGTTAAAATTCCAAAAAAACTGCAGTTTATATTATGTGGAAGTAAAAGTAGACGTGATGATATAGCAACGAATAATATCTGCATTTCTGTTTGGCAGCTCATGGAGATACGTTAAATGGGACATTACCAGAAAAACTAGGGTAGCAGGTAGACATGGACGATAGGCATAGGAATGGCAGTGTTTAAGCATATGACGTTGTTTAAGTATTAGTTTAGAAATAAGTATTTGTTTTACTACTTTTTAATTCATAAACTGTCTCCTTCACCCTACAGCTGTCTAGTAAGCGATTTTTTTATAATATTGGAAGGCAAACAAGCAGATGGATTTCCTGATGGTAAGAAATTCACGCCGCCTAGACACACCAAAGGTGGTAATGGTGCGTTGCCAACCTGAGGCCGGGATGTTAGGCCTCGAGCAAAAGTAAGTTTACCGGCTACCTTACCCTCCCAACCGAAACACATCAATGAAAGCACTGACGTTATGGCGGCAGGATTAGGTAAGGTGGTTTTACCAGTACGGATGAGTTTCTGCGAAACTCTACCAGCTACTTTCATTTTATGAGCTGCCCGCAGGAAGACATATGGTGGCATCAGCCTCACCAACACAGGCTGATGCCGCCTTTGTGTACTTTAATTATATGTTATAAGTGAAACAATGTCTAATTTTTGTTCATACATTCATTTATTCATTCATTAGATCACTGTTAATGCAGCACAATAATATAGCCAATTCTTTATTTTAAAACGTATTTCTGCACGTCCTGTCCACTAATTTATTTCGGTCGAGGGTGTGATCGGACTTTGGATTATAAAGTATTTTTGGACTGGACTGTACAAAATAAAAAACTAAATCCTTAATTAGTTGCAAGGTGTTTTATAAATTGATTTACACCTACCGAAATCATGTTATAAAGCGTTATTGCATTAGGTTCGTGGAAGTTGGGTCTGGCGGCTCCTTAATCCCTCTCATCTGATACAATGGTCGTCCCGTCACCTTAGCAGTTACAAGTTTTTTGTAACGCTGACTAACTTGGGAGTTGAAGCTATTTTATAAAATACTAGCTGACCCGGCAAACTTTGTTTAGTAATCAAATATTTATTTCTAGAGTAGACAATTGTTTGAATTTTAATTTAACTATTAAAAATATGGGTTGGTTGTAGAAGGGAGAAAATTTAGAGTTGCAACTATGTCTTTTGAAATGCAGTTTATGTCTCAGATCCACTGAATATACAAATGACCTGACATAAGAAATGGTCGAGCCATTTTAAAAGAACTAGATAAGAACCCGGCTTAGCTCGGGTAAAATGTGACTCATAATATACATCTAGGTGCAAAATGTAGGTAAATATTTCTGTAGTCACCGGTTTTCAAGAAATATTAAAGATATAAGCAAGACATAGATTCGTATAGCTTCATTCATTGTGTTTAATAAATTAAATAAAAACTGCCAAAGTTTTTACACAAACAATGTTTATTTTAAATCAAAATTTAAAGTAAAGTAACAAAACAAATTGCAATGAGTTCTTATCCGAGAATTTGGCAACGGTACTTATAAAGGAATATTCTCTATTTTACTCAAAACAGAACGTTTATTAAACTACCCAAGATGGCGACTGTGATTTGTCTGTCAACACATTAGAATTTAACAAAATACTCGACAATCCGAATTTTGCGGATATATGTTGTCGACTCAAAATCATTATTTTTTTATGTATTATTATTCAGGTAAGGTTTCAATCGAGTCTACCGTACCCCTTGACGAAATTATTAATATAGATATCTAACTGACGTTGAAATAGGAAGAGGTTTTACATGTTTTTTGTATGTTCGATTCCTATATTTTTATTGTGTGAGAAGTATTCGATTTCTCCGTCATTTCTAAACTAACTTTAGAAATATATTTTTAGTATAAAAGAGCAAAGTACGCTCTTTTAACTAAGGTGGTTCCCGGAAAATTGAGGAAACCTAATTTTTAAGTACGCAGATGAGCTACTTATTTAAATCGGAGTTTTGTTTGTTAAATTATTTCAAATGTTAGAAATATTCTGACACATGAACTTGACATATTAGATATATATAAAAATGAAACCCGTTTTCCTTGGTCACGGTATCACGCGTGAATGGCTGGACTGATTTCACTAATTTTTTTTTGTTGTATTTTTTATTATTAGGAGAAGGTTCTTACGGAAAAAAAAATATTAAGAAAATATCTCAGAAATATTGAAAAATATACATTTAATTTTGCATATTTTGAAAAACGCGCGCAACGAATGTCAATGTCATTCACAGCCATAGACTATATTGAAAGAGCATCGTTTGTTCGGAAACGTGGTTACTTAGGTAATTAATTCGAGCATCATTTGTTCGGAAACGTAATAACATTTTATTTTTTCCCATACAAACTGAGCGGGCGGTACAAAGTTCGCCGGGACAGCTAGTATTAGATAAAACTATTAGTAGGTTACAAAGTCATATTTACAATAACGCGTGGCTTACTCGTTTATAAAATAGCATTATTTTTACAATTACATTAATGGTTATTTAAGATTACAGTGTGGTAAGGTTCAAGGAAATGGTAATTTATGATAGTGTGGTTAGTGTCCTACCGTCAGTGCACACATAGCCTTGCATACTAAAATGTAGACGGACATATTTAGTGTTAAGTTTCAATAAACAATCGGTAACCGACGGTTATTTTATACAAATAACTGAAATTGAAAGAAAAAACCACGGTACAAGTACGGTCAAGCTTTAGAAATCCGAATATATTTCAAAGATATACTATATACCAATAGTTGTTATTACACATACTTAATCATTTCGCTTTTTAGGTTAGATCAGCCAATTTAAAAATAAAAGAGTAAACTGTAAAAAGAATAAAAAGTGTAAAGCCGAAGTGCATTTGAATAATAGTACTGTATAACGTGAAATCTTCAGTGATAAACATTAACATTCTAAAAAGTGCGTTTAGCGCCGCGCAGCCACTTTGGTTTAGTTTAAGTGTTTTGTTATAAAGTATTTGTTAAAGTTTACCTACTTTATATATAAGTGATAATTACTTTAAATTTTTGTTAACATCTATACAAGTTTGATATTTTATGCTTCAATACCCTTTTTTTTAAATTTGAAACTCCATTTGTATTTTATTATATACCAAGTGAAAGAGTGCAAGTGTGTTCTTATTAATAACTACTTACATCAAACTTATTAATAATTACTTAAAGTTTTACTAAAATCAAGACACTTTATTTCATTTACTCAAAGCTGTTTACGTTGACCACATAGCGGCACTTTCCAACAATGTAACCAAAGCTAGCCGTCATGTGTTTCACTGGTGATTAGGAAGAGTGCCTTCATCCATTACAGCCACTCCAAACGATAATCACCATTAGGACTATCTCCCAAGTGCTATTTTAGAGAAAACAGTGTATGAATGATCGTTGAATCTACCCAGCAATGTGTAATATCAAGAAATTGACATTTGGCGCCGAAAGGAGTTCTGTTAGCGATTGCAAGTGCACCATTTGGCGCGAACTGGAAGCAAATAAATATTTATGGAGCTCTGGGCTTAAGTGGAGCGATGTTTATATTTCAGTATCGTTGCAATGTATCTAAACACTTTCTTGAGAAAATCTGAATATTCTAGAAAGAAATTTATTTGAAAATAGCGTGTTATTTAGCTTAATCTCCGGATCTTCTCAGTGAGTAACCTTCTGATCCGATGGTAGATTTTAATGATATATGCCTTATTATAGACATATTTTAAATAATAGAAATAAAAAGACCTCTTATCTTCTTTTATGTGAAATAGGACAAGGAACAAGCACATGAATCTCCTGACGGTAAGAGACAACCTTAGCCTAAAGAAACCATGTATGTTAATTGCGTCGCTGTCTTGTGGTCAGGATGTATGACCGATTGTGCAAGTATGTCTTCTACCCTACCCTCCGGACTTCAATTGACACTGATATAATAGCAGCAGGAATAGGTAAGTTGGTTCGTTTATACCTGGATCAGTAGCAGCACGGTACACTGCTACCACTTTAATTTCAGTTCAGGAAAACCTTACCTACTTTTCCACCACTGATAAGGTTCTACCAACCATATAGCGTAGCAGCTGGCAATAGCAGTGCAGCAAGTCCGTGGTGTTTGTAAAATAATAAATCATGTTTTTTTATTTACTAATGGCCCGCCCCAGCTTTGCACGTTTATGAAATATACATATAAACCTTCCTCTTCAATCACTTTATCTATAAAACAAACCGCATCAAAATCCTTTGCGTAGTTATAAAGATTTAAGCATACAAAGGAAAGTAGGGACAGAGGAAGGGAAATTGTTTTATACTATGTAGTGATGTAGTAT
>NJDD01000159.1:236061-250715 GCA_002245505.1 Calephelis nemesis
TTTTTTATTTACCCCTGACGGAAAAATATATGTGTTATAAGTTTGACGTGTCTTAAGGACAGATTTTTATAAAAGGAGATGTTCGAGATGGTTCTTAGATGGTACACGCCACTTCTCGAGGGCTATTTAAGATGTTTGATTTTTGTGTTACTTGCTAATAATGTGATTGCTGCAAAACTTAAAAAAAAAACGTTTTCGATTTCAATAAATATATTTTCTAAGTATAGAAAAGTAAAGTATTTTCTTCGATGAGCCTGGGATTTCATCACCAGATCCAGAACGTGTGGCAATGGGACCACCTCAGAAGTACGATCTTTTTGATTAAAAAAAAATAATTTTTAAAGTCGAACAAGACATGACTATTAAGATACAAAAAAATAAGGGAAACATATAGCCTCCTTTTCAAAGTTGATTAAAAATCAGTGGAATCAATTTAACGTTTATTTTTTTTTAACAAATAAACACACAATGATAATGTTAATAATATACATTCAACTTACGCCGTGTACTGCCGTTGTATATGTCACATTCCATTGAAGTTTCCCTAATTGTTTTAAAACTGGTAAACGAATCAGTTGCAGACATAAGGAGGAATTTAGGTTAAACCTGCTATAAACTCTTATCTCAGTATTCTATAAACGTCATGAGCTAAGCGGCTACGAAACTTACTTTATGGGGTTTATCCGGTGTTTTTAGTGCTCATAGGCCGTTGTTATCAGGTTAAAAAGTAGCGAGTGTTACAAAGTAGTTGCAAATATAAATAGTTATGGTTATAGAATATCGCCATTTTAAGGGTTATATCAGAGGAGCTATTTTCAAACTTAAAAATTCTAGGTATGTTAAATTTAATTTATAGGTTGGTACTGTGTCAGGATTGGTCTTTGAGGTTAGAAACCGGACTGGATTTCAGTACTGAAGGTTTCCGAATGCCCAATCAAATTTGAAATCATAGAATTAGCTAAATTATACCTGAAATGGATTTTTATTTATAAATACAGTGTATTAATATAAGATAAGGGATAAGAATATATTTTTTATACTTTTTAATATATTTTTATACCATATAATATATTTATGTTCATTTTGTACAACAAAGAACATATACATATTTTTTATTAATATTTCATCCTTTTTGAAAAATATATGTGTAATATGAATGATAGTAAAAACTTAGTATTTTGAAAGTATTAGTACATAAACTAAAAATACATAGGGATAACAATAATACAGTACCCACAAAGGAAGAAGATAAACAAAATATTTAAGACGTTTTGAGACAGCCAAACTTATTTAAGGAACACTTAATTAAAAGCAATGTAATATTTTTATTCATTTTAATTAAAATTAACAATTTAATAATAATGTTTGATGTGTATAATAAATAAGATGACTCCCATTTAGAGCTAATTATGTTCGGATTGAATCGGATGAGTAGTTTTTAAAGTATTACATAATACCTTGGCTTGTTTTCATAATGGATTAAAGGTAAATTGAAGTCGTTTTCTATGTTTATACTTTTGAACTTTAGCAATGTAAGTCCTGTCGCTATATTGTTGCTCCGCTGCATAGACCCTTAATTCGTAATTACCCAGTAGTTATTAATTTAATCGATGCACGCTTATTATGTAAATGTACCACCCAAGCACCGTTGACTTTAACGTAACCTGTATTACGGAATTGTGAACGTACTCGTAACCGGGTAAATTAAAGAATACTACTAGTATATTCAACCCTAATGTTTGTCCCGATCTTCTTACACACATATCTTCATGCCAAGTCGCTTATGGGCTAGGCAGAGAGTATCGAGTGCCAGACCTCACGATCCTGACAAACATGTCTGGCTTCCGCCACATTCATTACCCTTTTCATACAAACACGTCAGTTTCGGTGACTCTCGATACCACCCTCGGATAATATCCGAGTGATCTGATCGTGGACTATCAACCTTGGTCTCCCCGGGTAATTACTTTCATCCACATTCGCATTGCATATCTGCTCTGTCAATCTTTCATCTGTCATTCTTTCCACATGACCGAACCAGCGGCAGCGGATCGGGCCCTTTCGCATTTTAACACCAATACTTTATTTCAATCCCACTCTTTCTTGGATGTCACTGTTACGAATAAATATCTTTTTTGAAAAATCATGTTAAATACTTTTGTTTAATAATTTTCAAGTCGTCTTTTTTACATGACAAGGCAGCGCACAACCACACTTCTCTCTTGATGGCAAGGACATCGAGACCTATAGACACCATAGACATTGTAGGTGCGTCGTTCTCTTGCGGCCGAGGTGGTAGGCAAATTGTGCCGGCTACCAACTGAGTATGTACCGACCTTCCGGGCTGAAATATGACACTCATTATAGCGGCAGGAATAGGTAATTTCTACCTGGGCGACTATTGCACGAAGGCACTTTACCACCAGTGGTCTTTTGTTCGTAATGACCCATTTTACCATTGCTCGTCTCGGAAAGCAGATGGTTCTACACAGGAAGTCCGGATTAACTAGAGGAAGTCACATCATTAAGATCGAGAGAGATTAGGTGGTAGAGTTTCGCTCTGACTTATCAGGATCCTTTTGCTGTAAACCACCATCCTAGACTAGCTGAAGACACTTCTTCCCAAGTGAATGTGTTTGAGTTTTTATGTGATAAGTGGCAAGACTATCGCCAACCGGGCACATATCCAATCCCGGGCAACATTATTTTGATTAGAAAATTGAAAATACACATTTTCTAATTTTTTTTATTGCCCGACCTGGGAATCGAACCCGGGACCTCAAGAAGTCAAGGCGCACGCTGGACCGCTAGACCACAGAGGCGATTAATATGAAAATAAAAGTTAAGATGCTTATAACTTCTAAAAGCAGTAGCAGCTAAACATATTTCTATAAAACCAAAGTTATTCTTACGTCGTGACTCAGCGAACCACTGATCATAAATAATATAATTCTTATGAGCTATTCTAATACTTATCCATTTATTTTTGATTGCTTTATAATTTTACGCGCATTGAATAAAGCTCTAGATTTTATTCGTTTTTTTATGGGCCACTGTTAGTCATTAGTCAAGTTTATTCCATCAATAATTCCTTATAATCAGTAATAATATATAATGTATAAATAAATATATCATTAATTTCATCAATAAGGTAGCCGGTAAACTAACATTTGCTCGAGGCCTAACATTCCTGCCTCAGTTTGGCAACGCACCATTACCACATTTGGTGTCTCTAGGCAGCGTGAATTTCTTACCATCAGGAAATCCGTCTGCATGTTTGCCTTCCATTATCATAAAATAAAATTAAAATAAATGAAAAAAAAATCAGTTTGTCAAAATCGGGTTCAAACTAATCAAAATTAGTCATAAATGGTCCTAGGAAAATATATTAAAAACTTTGACTAAAAATGTCACTAGTTGACATGTCCTTATCTACCATCTTTAAAATGTTCCGTCTCTTTTTTGTTGACAAATTTGGTAAAGATAGCTCACATTTAAAATAAGTTTAGTTGATGGTCATCAGAATTACCACCACCAAAATTGTTCTACCTTTACTCAATATGTACAGTACTACTATTTAAATTATGTGCGTCGGTTTTACGTTTTTTACTCTTTATACTTTAATTTTCAATTGGCTGACCTAATCTAAATTCAAACGAAATAATTAAATAAATCAATTATGTAATAGCAACTCTATAAATAGATATCTTTAAAATACATTCGGATTTCGAATATAGCCGAAGCACATAATTTAAATAGTACACGAAAATTAAATAATAAAGGCGATTTTAATGTTATTTTTATTGTATCCCAGTCAACCTTTAAGCTAACAGAGATCAAATATGTGGGTATTAATTAGAAAAACAGATTTACTTAAGGCCCCATACTTACTCAGCCAGAAGAGCCAATCGCCGTACTCCCCCGTTCCTTGATGACTATGAAATGTTGCGCTCTAATGTAAACGTCTTAATCGACAAATCACTATTTTTGCACTATAAAAGTAATTTAAAAAAAGTATAAAAACTGAAACACTTATCTTTTAGGTATAGTACTTATCTATGTTTATGTTAAATCTGGTGTCGATATTTTCATAATTGAAGTATACAGTTGGGTTTTGCTTTAAAAAAAGGGTAAAATTTTTTATTTTTTTCTATCGAGCAAAGTGAAATGAATCGTGTTTCGGAAACACTAGTCTTATAAAGCATAATCTTGTTAATCTTGTGTATTTTTGTCACCAAAATCCATGATTGCTTTGTATGAAAAAGACATTATATTGCTGACGTATTTTTGCATAACTTAAAAAATCTCAATATGGCTTATCAAGTTTTATTATTAGATTTCGTTATCGATTCGAAAATAAGCTAAGCGATTTATAAACGATTATTCATATTTATAAATAGCAAGATTCGTACTTGAACTACTTATAATATTGGGTTGGAGATAAAAGCTTATAAACATTACGTTATTGCGTTGTTATGTTATCTTTCCGTATTATAAAACTCCGAAGAAACGGTCTGTATTCGTGATATTCTAGAAAACGTAATTAGGTTTTTTTAATTTTTCGATTCCGAATACTTTGCAGAATATTAACTTGGGATGCCTGAGGAAGAATGGATCCTTCTTAAATATAACTTAGACCTATTTAATGTCTAATCTAAATACTAATTACCTTTTCCAAGTTAGCCAAATGGGGTGGACTACAATTAAGTATTTTAATCACAATAAAATAAACTTCAGTTTCAATATGACGGTGTAAAAGATCATAAATACGCGTTACTAGGATGGTAGTAGGTACTAGTAACGCGTATTTATGATAGTATAAATCATGACCCATCAAACAAAAGATCATGAATATCCACTTGGAGTTGGTGAAATAATAACGTAACAGACTCATAAAGAACATACACATAAATTGAGATTCTCCTCCTCTTGAAAAAACAAACAGCCGAGAGTCTATAGTTTATTAAAATTAGCCATATGAATAACTAGCTGCGCCCCGCGGTTTCACCCGCGTAAGTCCCAATCCCGCGGGAACTCCGGGATAAAAAGTAGCCTTTATGTTATTCTGGGTCTTCAGCTACCAACATACCAAATTTCATCGTAATCGGCTTTGTAGTTTTTGCGTGAAAGAGTAACAAACATCCATACATCCATACATACAAACTTTCGCATTTATAATATTAATAGGATAGGATAAACGTACTTGTGAAAAAGGAGAAGTATTCTGTGGTCTTTTATGTGGCGTTGGCGCTAACATCTGCCATCAGTCAAGTAGGTATGTTATATTACATTAGCAAAAAGTTAACTGACTTGGCAAACGAGCTTAAATTATTTGGAGTTAGTCATAAGACGTCATAGATAGTCATGCCAGGGTCTTGAATAAAGCGGTGGCCTTATTACTCAATCTCAATTAATGAGATTTGGCGGCAACGAGGAAATACACGATGCGCTAATTTCTTCATGACTATTTCATTTGTGTACTGCAACTGAACATAATTATACAAAACGCCACCAAAGTTGAGTAATTTCACTCAATATAAAAACGAAGTTCAATAATTATGAAAAAACTTCGACCATTTTTGTCTTTCGATGGCGCCAAAAACCCTTTTCTGTTGTATTCGACAAAAGAATCATGGTAGAGTCGGCGGTTGCCGCGCTATAGTTTTATTTGTCGATATCGACGATCGGCGCCTGCTCCATTAGTCATGTGACAGTATCGACACAGAATCGCCCTTCGCAGTCGTCTTTTAATTCCGATGACGGTCGAGAACGAACCCGCCATATGCAAAACGGTCAGAAACATCTGATGAATGATCTACGTCGTCGGTTTCTCAGTGCTGATAATTGCCATGTGGATGGTCGATGGTACAGATTGTCTGGAAATTAATGTTTTGATCTGGAATTGTTTATGTTCTTCAGTGTTTATTATTGAATTATAAACTTTAATTTTATTTGATGCGAAAATATTTTAATTTTTTTTTAAATCACAGTTTTTGTATGTTATTTTACAAAATATACATATATTTACTAGCTGTTTACCGGCAACATCGCCAGCGTTGAATATTTACAATTTTCCAAAATAAGTTTTCTAAAATTGTAAATATTCTACGTCTACGTTTGAAAATTTTTGTAAATTTTACGTTTGCGTATTTTTCATCTGATTGCGAGAGACAGAAATTACTTTGACAAGAACAGACAGATTTTGAAGATTCTTTTTTCAGGTAAGTCATAATTCCAAGCTAGTCTAGATTTATGAGTAGGTATAACTCAAAACTACTAGTTGGATTTTGATAAAATTCTGGGGATCTTTCCAAAAAAATCAAATCGCGATATGGTGTTAAAGTAATTCTAGTCGGTTCTTACCAGTTTTGCTGCGTTTAAACTGTGTTTATCGCATTTAATGACTAGAGAAAAGCTCCAAAGCTCATCCACAGTAGTGTTTATTATTAAAGTGTAACTATGTAACATAGTATGTTACGTAAGACGAGTATGAAATAACGCGCCCAGGAATAGTGTGCGTCGGCTGTGAGGGTCAATGCGCCTTCAGTGACTCATACGCGACATACGTATACTATCACATTATTACTTTCTTATAAGGTTGTCACAAGGTTTAAATAATGCATGTTCGGGTGCCCCCGAGACTTATGCCAATCCAACCAAAACTCTCCAATTGGAAGCGGTCTGTTGCGTATCATTTATGACTCTATCATGATTGAACTGCATAACATATCCTTATGGCAGAGAAATAATACTCTTTATATTACAGTTTATATTTCTATCGTCGACATTTGGTGAAATTCAGTTTTATACACTTTTTGAAATAACACTTGTTTTCCACGAATTAATTACATTTTATCCCAGTAATTTCGTTTTGGCTAAAGCATATATTATTTTGCTGTCTGAAAAGAAGTGTCTTTATCGTATTTTCTACTTTTGTATTAACGTATATACTTACTTACTTATATAAAGTAGATTCGGATAATAAGGCCTGTTGGATAATAAGGCCTTAGCAAAAATATGAACATTCTTCGAATCACTCGAAAGTTAAAAACTTATATGGTATGAAAAGTACGTGCATATTCAAGATATGCTCTGAATTACGGAATTATTGGTATTTTTTTATGATATTGGAAGGCAAACAAGCAGACGAATTTCCTGATGGTAAGAAATTCACGCTCTCTAGAGATACCAAAGGTAGTAATGGTGTGTTGCCAAACTGCGGCCGGGATGTTAGGCCTTGAGCAAAAGTAAGTTTACCTTACGCTGTGAACTGGAACATATAAACGGCTAGCACTGACGTTATAGCGACAGGAACAGGTAAGGCGGTGGTACCAATCCGGGCCAGTTGCTGTAGTATAGTAGACCTAGTAGGATGTTACGGTGTTAGTGACGAAAGCATTCTACGAGCCCGGACCAACACGGGTTTGGTCCAACTTAAAAGATAGGATAGTTTTTATCCCAAAACCTAAAAGGGTTCCCGCGGGAAAAATAAGCCTGATATACGGATGAAGTCGCATAAACTTTTGTCTGGTGGTGTTAATCTGTGTGAATCGCCCTTCCTGACAGTGCGTATCCTAAGTCCTTTTTGACCTTTTTTTTTATGATATTGGACAGATCTATTTACGTAAGATGTAAGTGAGCGTTGTCAAATATGTAAGAGTCGAACATAATATTATAATCTCCTCCTTTTTTTCAGAAATAGGTTAATAAAGACAATCGCAACGACTTTCCGCAAATGTATTTTAGCTGTGTTCCGAATTTGCGGTACTCGTAGATTTAAAATTATGGACTCGTTAAAAGAACGCCTCGCATGGTCTTTGTAAAACAAATATTGGTAGAATAAAAATATTTTAAGCGCCTCTGTGGTCTAGCGGTTCAGTTTTCAGACTTGACTGCATGAGGTCCCGGGTTCGATTCCTGGGGCAAGCAACAAAAAGAGAATTGGGTTTTTCCAAATTTCTTATGAAAAAATTTGCTCGGGATTGAATTGTGCCCCCTTGGCGATAGGCTTGCTACCTATCACATTGTGGACCTAGTGTCTTTGGCTAGTCGTGGGTGCTCTGGTTGTGCCTCTGCCTACCTCTACGGAGGTATGGGCGTGAAGATACTTACTTGCATTACAAATGCGTTCTGATTTGGTGGTACTTGTGGATTTAGAATTATAGACTCGTCAAAAGAACGCCTTCCATGGTTTTCTTAAAATAAATATTGGTAGAATAAAAAGATCTTATATTTAAATCTAAGTATATTATTGAATCTAATTCATCAATGATTGAAATATTACATTACGTTGTGTTGACGTATCCTACTTTTTGAAGTGTAGTTTTTGCACTTCAAATGGTTTATTTGACCTACATATTTACAGGTGGTACTTTAATTGTTTCACATTATACATAATGGTTTTAAAATGTTTACGTGTGCTTTCTTTATGCAAAGGACTGATTATTGTTACACACGTTTTTTTGTAGTTAACACTTGTAATTATCCACTATACACTTTATCTAACACTTTCTGTTACTCTCCAGCCAACCCGTTTCAATTTATACTTATTTCTATAAATATTAAAGAAAGAAAAAATTTCGCCCCAGACAGGATTTGAACCTGTAACCTTTCGTCTCAAGCCGACGAATGCTCTAAAGTTTCGCCATGGGACTTGAATCCTCAGTAGTGCAATTATAGAGCATTCGTCGGCTTGAGACGAAAGGTTACAGGTTCAAATCCTGTCTGGGGCGAAATTTTTTCTTTCTTTAAAATTTATAGAAATTTATCCCAAGCACAGGGCAAGTGATAAAAAAAAGAAAAATAAAAAAAATACGATTTTACTTATTTGGTTGGATGTTACTTCAAGAAAGGATGTGGATAGGTATTGAGCGTTAAAATAAAAATATTTTTTATCTTTAGTTTCAAAGCCCTGATGATGCTGTAAAAAGTGAAACCAATTGGCTGGAGAGTAACAGAAAGTGTTAAATAAAGTGTATAGTGGATAAGTACAAGTGTTGACTACAAAAAACGGGTATATACAATGGAATTTCACCAAGTGCCGACGATAGCAAGTATAGATTCTGATTATTATTGTCAGAAACCAGAATTAACTGGTTTTGATTGATATACTATTTTTAAAATTATCTGTAATCAGTAATTAATAATTATTATATGTCAGCCGTTTTGTTTGTTTACGTAGTAGAGGTTTTCTGTGTCAATTTTAATGGTAACGGAAGGCAAACAAGCAGACGGATTTCCTGATGAGTTCCTAGTGATAATGGTGCGTTGTCAACCTGAGACCGGGGTGTTAGGCCTCGAGCAAAAGTAAGTTTACCGGCTACGTTACCCTCCATACCGGAACACGTCAACGGCAGGCATTGGACGTTTTGGCGGCAGGAATAGTTAGGGCGGTGGTACCAATCCGGTCCTAATACCTAACGTATATCATTTGCTTACTTTCTGATATGTGTTAAGGATTGTGACAGAAAAAGCATGAACGCGCGTTGCCTTGCGACTCGTGTCAGGCCTATAAGTAACATAATTATTGAGAATAAATAAATATTCCTGGACAAGTTACACAAATTGAAACTAACTCCAAAGTAAGCAAATTATGTTATGCTTGTGTTATGGGTGTTAGTCAACGATACTAATACATAGAAAAACTTAAATAGATACCAGAATAAATTTAATAAACACCCAGACCCGGAAATGCAGACATCTAAATGTTCATCACACAAATGCCTGCCCCCGTCGGGAATCGAACCCAAACCTCGCGGTTGATCGATGTAGTTAGGCGTGTACGTTAGCCACTCGACCAACGAGGCTTGCCACTGCCATTTTTCGCTTAAATCGCACTCGGATGAAACTAAAACACGCGTGTGAATGTAGAAATATGTTTCTAAAGCAGGCAACTTCATGATGTTACTTTTATGTGACAGATGCGCGCGCAACCTAAAATTTCACTTTTATAATTTTTTCATAACGTGCATGCAAAAGCAAATCTTGGGACTATAAATAACATTGATTTAAATTAAAAGTAATTTATTTGTAGCAAAATTTTAAACCAGTTTAGATATTGGTATATATAAATTCCTTTAAAGAGAAAGAAATTATTTCTTAAGGGTTTTGGTAAAAAAAAGCGTGAAGACGAGCGGCACCTTGGGTTTCGTATCTTAAGATCCATCTGCACGGGCGCTTCCACTGTAGACCAAAATAGGTAGGACTCTCGAGAGAAGATCGACAAAAAGATATCGATAAACTGTATTAACGCGTTTTTTGTGACCGCCTCTTTGGTCGAGTGGCTAGCGTACACAACTACATTAACCACCCGCGAGGCTCGGGTTCGATTCCCGACGGGGGCAGCCATTTGTGTGATGAACATTTAGATGTCTGCATTTCCGGGTCTGGGTGTTTATTAAATTTATTGACATTTCTATGTATTAGAATCGTTGACCAACACACATAACACAATCATATTATTTGCTTTCCTTGGGGTTAGATTCAATTTGTATAACTTGTCCAGGACTATTTATTATTTATTTATTTATTTATTTATTAAAAGGCAACTTTTTGTAAGTTTCATTTTTTAATAGACCTGAAAGCCATAATATGAAAAAATAAAAAAAAACAACGAAACAAAGTGATCTCTTCCACTAAAATGTATAAAAAAAATAGTTCTCGTTAAAAGAGGTCATGTGTTCTGTATTTGTTTGTCAATTTTTATTAAAATGATGGTTTAATTAGTTACGATGTTTGGAAATTTTGTAAAGAGTTTGTTCGGAAAATCTTCACATTTTAAACATAGGCTACCGAAAGAATCCAAAAAAATACATTGACAAACAAATACAGAACACATGACCTCTTTTAACGAGAATTATTTTTTTATATATTTCAGTGGAAGCGATCACTTTGTTTCGTTGTTTTTTGTTTTTTCATCTATAAGGACGGTAAAGAAAGAGTTGGACTAAAAAAGTAAATACCTTCAAGTCGGTATTCCCAAAGAGGAGGAGGCATAACCATGACACCTACGGTTAGCCCTTCCGCCAGTTAGTCTCACAATGGGATTTAGTCCCACTATTCCAATTCCGGGCATTTTTTGTAGAAAATTAAAAACAAATTTTTCAGTGGCCTATCCCGGAATCGAACCCAAGACTTCTCGTAGTTTACACTAACAACGGAGCACTAGACCACGTATGTGAATGTAATTGGACTATCCCGGGCAATTTTTGGTATAAAATTTAAAAATACATTTTCAGTTGTCTATCCCGGGAATCGAATCCAGGACTTCACGTAGTTTACACTAACAACGGAACACTAGACCACAGATCTGATTGCAATATAATTGGACTAGTTTATCTAAAAGAATATTGTAAGGGCTGTGGTAAAAAAAAGTGTGGAGGTGCGCGGCTCCTTTCATATCGGGTTCATCTGATCAGGCGCTTCCATTGCATACCGAAACGGGGAGGCCTCTTTGCTCGACGTCGACAAAACAACGACTTTCCTTAACAAGGTTTCGACACCTCATTTAAAAGTTACTTTTTTGTGCGCAGGATTAAAATAATTTTGCTTAAACACACATCTGGATTAGAAGTAATGGTAAGGCTTGATTAACATAACAAAACGATAAAAAAAGAAGAAACCTTGCAAACCTCCAGATGGTCAGCTTAGAAAATGTTTATTTCATAAGGATTAAAATTTTTTTTATATAAGTTGTACCTCCGTTTTGTAGACCTAATAAATAAAAAAAAAACAGTTTTAAACAGGGTTTCAACACCTTATTTCGCGTGGTGGTCCAGGCTCCTTTGTAGAATAGACCATCTGCCTTCCTGCCAGGCAACTCGTAAAAGGCGAGCATAGGCTTACCGTCACTAACACCGTGACATCCTACTAGGTGATAGAGTTTCGCAGCGACTCACCCGGATTGGTATCACCGCCTTACCTATTGCTGTCGCCATAACGTCAGTGCTTGCCGTTCACCAACACGGGGAGATGACTGGAGATTTATATTTATACCTCTGAAGATACTAAGTCCCACAATGTGATAGGTGGCAAGCCTATCGCCAACAGGGCACTATATCCAATCCCTAGCAACACTTTTTTTATTAGATAATTGGAAATATCACATTTTCTTTTTGTTGCCCGACCCGGGAATCGAAACCGGGACCTCATGAAGTCAATTCCAACACTTGGACCGCTAGACCACAGAGGCGAATAATAATGAATATAAAAATTATTTTATGGTATTTCGGAAAGAAAAATGCATTATAGGCAGTCGACAAGGGTTTGGCATTAAAGTCCTTATCTCATTATTGATCTGTGTCCTTAAAATGGTTGGCAATTTGTGGAGTTTTACACCGACGATGGATTTTAAATTATTTGTAGTTTATTATAGAGAGCGTCTGTTACTTTGTATAGGTATATGATTTTAAGGAGTCAAAATATTTTCCAGGTTGATTTTTTACACTGATTTTTTTTATGATGTTGGAAGGCAAACAAGCAGACTGATTTTCTGGTGATAAGAAATTTATGCCGCCCAGAGATACTAAAGGCGTTAATGGATTTTGCCAACCTGAGACTGGGATGTTACGCTTCGAGAAAATAAGTTGGACTTTAGCTGCCTATAAATATAATAACAATTTGTTAGTAGAAGTTTATATAAATATAAGTATGTACATTATAAAGTATAGTATAACTTATATATAAAATTCCCGTGTCACAATGTTAGTTATCGTACTCTTCTAAAACGGCTTGACCGATTCTCATGAAATTTTGTGAACATATTAAGTAGGTCTGAGAATCGGCTAACATCTATTTTTGTTAAGTGATGAGATTGAATCACAGCAAAAAAAATTAGTAGAACAACGTCTGCCCGGTCAGCTAGTATATATCTATTAAATTAATTTCTGAAGTAAGAGGATACATTGCGTACGATTAGACCGATTTGGCATATTTTAAATTATTTGTTCAAGTCCATGTAAGGTTTAAAATATAAGAAAATGGGAAAAACTGCCAGGATACTAGGTAAAAAACATTTTAATTTTCCAGTGCAAATTGAATGGACGGTACAAATTCGCTAGGACATATAGTAGTATATAAAAATATAGTTTTTAGCAGTTGGTCATACATGTCATATTTAGTATTTTAACCTCATTAAGAGAGTTTCTGTGCGGCCGCGGCAAAGGGCGCCCGATTTACCTTAAAAGGTACTGTCACTTACCAGAACCTTTCATAACACTTAATAAGATGCAGTACGAGTGTAAAATTTCGTGATGGATCCGTGAGAGGAGTCACGAGGCGCCTGGGGACCGTGGGACACGGCGTCCGTTTTATTTTCGTAGTCTTATGGCCGTGTTTACAACCAAGGCGGTGGCGAGGCGGAAGCGTTAGAGAAAGCGGGTTAAAGTTTTATTAGGAATTGTTGACTGTTAACCTTTACAACTACAGGGTGGATTTTAGTCAAATCAACTTGCAGTTTATTTTAATAAATTTTATAACCCTTGCAAACCCTGTATTTAACGTAGCTAAGAACTATATTCTTCATGTCAGCTTCCAAACAAAACATCTGTATTGAAAGCGGTTCATTTGTTCGAAAGTTCTGATGCACCAAAAGCACACTAACACCTACACATAAAGACTCGTCAAACTTACTCTCAAACTCGTTATATTTTTTTCCCTAGAAATGCAGCTTCTTATCGCTTGCTTGTAGCAAACATAAAATTTTTGGGAAAGTTTTGGCAAAATTGCAAGAAAAGATGGTCGCAGTAAAATTAGTCAATTTTTTCCACATTTTCTTTAATTTTGTTCAATTAAACCACACTAATGAAGTATTTATGAAGAAATAAATGTATCGCACTGTGTTTTCTCGATGCCGCTAAATTCTACTACATAAGACCCGTGCATTACTTACTAAACCTTATTTTGAATAATTTAAGTCCGCTTTTGCGAAATCGGGAAACAAATTAATGTGTGTTTATTAAACATCACTAATGAAAATAACAACGGACTTAAAAAAAAACAAATAATAATAAGAAAAAACAACATTATAAATGCGGTGTGTACATGATAGACATGTATCTAACTATCTTACACAGATATAGTATGTTCCTTTTAATTTCGGGTTTCCGCTTACGCGCTCGCTTCCACCTTGCTTACACCCTCAGCCGCTGCGGTCAAAGCGGCATGTTGCACCGGCAGCTAATTACACGGCGGCGGGTCGCTTTTTAACGAGCATTCATTTAGCCAAGCCGCCTGTAATCGTCACCTACGCACGTCATAACCATGTTACAACGTAATTGTATAATCTGATACACGCTGTATGATGAAAAGGCGCAGATTAATAACGCTTTTACTAACGCACTGTAGTTATAAACAAAGAGTTGCTTACACCAGCGGATATAGACACTTGTAATTTATACATGATATTTGGACTTACGGCCGATTTCAGTAATATGTCTGCAGTTAAAGATAGACTACTGGACTTTTGTTGTCAATTTTTGTTAACCATTGAAAAATAAGAGGGGTTGGCTGATGTAAAGTAGCCCTATCTTGTATCTTAGATACATTTGACGTTTAGACATATGGGAAATTAAACGATAATCGATTCTGTGGTCTAGTGGTTCAGTTGTTGGACTTGACTGCATGAGGTCCCTGGTTCGAATCCCGGGTCGGGCAAC
>NJDD01000159.1:255573-282295 GCA_002245505.1 Calephelis nemesis
AAGTGCTAAAAAATTAAAAAAAATTAAAATACGAGTTAACAGTATTGTTAACATACCTTAAATAAACAATCCCCTGATGATATTAGAATACCATTTGATTAATTTTCCGCACATTTCAATAGATACATTTAGAATTTATAGTTTGAACCTTTTGACCTATCAATCCGTAGTGTGTTTAGTAAATATGTTGAAATGTCTTGTAAATGGATTTGTAGAATATATCGACAATACTGAAGTATGATTTTCCATTGTGACTAAATAATCGTGACTGATGATAGTCTAGCGGTGGGATTTCATTGAAATAAGTAATTCAAAGCAATACGTTATTTATCTAAGTTTTGTGTTTTGAAGTAACTTGTTAAAACTATGCTTACTTATCTAGTTAACAAAAACTTGAAAAGGTGAAAGACTGGTTCATCTATCAATGCACCGTTAACCAGTAAGGTAAGGATTCGCTGAAGTTTGACATTTAGATAGTTATAATGACATAGGCATATGGATATAATACATTTCCATGTATTTTATATTTTCCTTCGTCGGCGTTTGGTAAGACTTCCAAATATTAACATTTTTAAACAAAGAAACACTTGTACTGTTTTACGTATTACTTATAATTTATTATTTTGTAAATAGCCTAGCCGGCAGACTATGAACATTTCCATGTCTGTTGGCTTCTGGTAGTAAAGTGTGGTGCAGCAATTTGCCCGGTTAGGGATCTTGTGCCTTATCTACTACTGCCGTCATAAAGTGACATGTTCTGGAAAAGACGGTAGGATACCTGGTAGTTTTGCACATTAAGCTAAATTCCCAGCTACACGACAGTGACGCAACTATAACTTTTATATGTATTTATATCAGGAGGGCCATGTTTGCTTTTTTAAATAAAATAAGTTTTGCTCTGAAGATTCGATACGTAGCACAACTAGGATTTTAAAGGTATCCCATTCGTTATTTAAATTTCTTTCATGACGCGTTTATAATATCTATTTTTGTATTTAGAAGCGTACCAGATTTGGAAACATCTATATATTAATACGTGATGCCAAAACTTTGGACCCCATTTTACGAAAATTGCGCGGACGCAGACACGCAGAAATGAAGATGGCGTTTTTATCAACAAGATATTAAAATTTATTATGATCGAATTTCGACCAATGGGTGACCACTAGTTTAAATTATTTCTCCTGTAATATATACACACTTTGCATAGATAACATATAAATGTATTAAAAATAAATGTACCTCTTTTGAAGCACTCCGAACACTATACTATCTTGAATCGAAATCTATTTGCGACGTTGGTATGTGAAATGTTTTAGTCTAAACGATTGCTTTAATTGTAATTGGCACAGCGTTTTGTATCTACAATCTTGTTAGAAAACTGAACACTTATTTACAAACACTAGTGGTCGCCCGTTGGTCGAAATTCGACCATAATAAATTTTAATATCTTGTTGATAAGAACGTCATCTTCATTTCTCAAGACCAACTACTTTGTTTCCAAACTATGGTGCGCCATCTGTGATCTGTTATCGTTATCATCAGTATATTTGTTTGTATGTGTGAGATGCATGGTAGTGTGGGTTATGTTTTATTATTGATATAATGCACTTTATAATCATTATTATTGAAAAATATTAGCGTTCTGCACTTCTCCTACACATAAACTATAAGTGTGCCAAATTTTATGCTCCTGCGTCCGCGCAATTTTCGTAAAAAGGGGTCCAAAGTTTTGGCATCACATATTAACATATAGATAATACCGGGATTGAATGAATGACTAAATTGGTTAATTATGGTTGATTTATACTTTCCAGCGCTTAGATGTCCTGCTGTAAATGGTAGAGTTCATACGGCGTGTAAGTGACGACGTTAACTAATATAAGACGTTAACTAAATGCTATGACACGTCGAAAATCTGCTGATATCGCTAATCGTTTTACTGATTTTCATTTCTTTCTTCAAACACTAGACCAGAAACGAAGCAGATAAAGATTTTTATTGTTGGTAAAATAAAACACACCTATAAAATCGATAGTGTCTATAGGCCACGCTTGTCTCTTATCATCAAAAAAGTTTTTCGCTGTCTAATGCCTTAAAAATATATATTTAACGTTGTGACTAGAGTATACAAATATGTCATGAATATACAGAAACCATCAGGGATTCTATTATGACATTAGTAATTATGATCAATTCCATAACAGAAAAAGTAAACAAGATCAGTATAGTGTGCGCTTAGGATTAGCACGGTAACATAAGTAATTCAAACGTAACATTTGTTTTCTTATATAATTGCAACAGATTTGGATACTGCATACAAATTTAAAACAAATATTGAAGTTTTTTTTTTGTTCGTAGAAGGTGTTCAATAATGTAGCTACTGTAAATAATATGTATACTGTGTACTGTGTGTGTGTATACTGTGTTATAATTTAAGGATTTGGCTGTAAGCTTAGGCAGTATGAATCAATGTTTTTGTCTTAGCCGTCAGAAAGTTGAAAAATGTAAAAAACGATGTCAGAACTAAATTAACGAAGTGACTTTTATTTAAAAATGGTAAAGAAAGACAAGAACGTGTACCGAAATCTATGTGGATACATAAAATATTTTTTTTTCGAATTGGCTAATATGTTGCTAACTGCGAGGTTTTAACAACTTCACGGGGCTAAAACTAAAAGAGAAGAAATTATGATGTATGAAAAGGCAGCATGGGCTTTGGTCTTAGCCCCCTGTGGTCGAACGGAAAAAAGCGATAATTCGCGCTCTGCGAACTTCCATGGAAAAACTGTTTTCGCCATACGTAGGTAGTATTGTGATCATTTGGTCAACGTTTCAAATGGTAAATAATAATACCTAATCCATTAAATAGTCAAAGAAACATTGTTTAAATTGATGCAACTAATTATTTCACACATGTGCGAAAATAAAAACTCTTAGATATTTTTAATAATGTGTTTGTAAATTGTCACTTAGCATAACAGTTCACACACACATACATGAAAACACGCACACACACACGTAGTACTTATAAAAAGTAGTAATTTTATTCTCTTTGCACAAAAACTGCGGCCTGTCACATTTCGCTGTATTTATTTATTTCTCTCTTTTTCTACTCTCTACGAGCACATATAAGTTTCGCAGCCCCTATGATTTTCGAACATAGTTACGATTAGTATGGGAGAGGTGGCATGAAAGGGACAAATCATATTACCTTCAAATTAAAAAAGATTTCAAAACAGCACTATTTTTGTCATATGGCGACCTCTATGTAAGTTCGTTCGCGGCTAAATTCATGATATGACATATTCATGGTGACTGTAGTTCTAGTCACTTTAAAATCTGGTTTATTTACTCATATTTCCTCGAAATTAGGTGTCGTCCCTATTCATAAATTGCAGCGTCCCTTTCAATACGTCCCATTTATGCTAGGTACAAAATATAATTTTTTTTTAAAGCCGGAAATAAATAACTAGAAATCGATTGAAGTCAATTATTGTATTTCGTTTCAATAACTTATTATTAAAAGCTTTCTAATCAACTCCTACCGCTTCCATATATCTTCTTAATAATTTACAAGCATCTGAAATGCAAAAATGTCCCTTTCATGCCACCTCTCTCATACATACAAATACAAGTACATACTAGTATGTGTATTAACAATTCAATTCCAATGTTCTAGCACAGTCTTAATACTAACAGTCGGCCGACTCATGTACTTGCACAGAGCAACGCTGGGGGGAACGCGGGGAAGCGAGCGGCAGGGTCAGCGAGCGCAAACTCCATACAGTTTGCGCTCTCTATCTAGAAGGGTTTGCACTCGTTATTTTTTTAAAAAATATGTTATAGTGTATTTTATTATAATGTAATACTTGCTGTCTTGTAAATTTATAATGGTTTACAGAATGTGTTCCGTTTTTAGTCGTAAATAAGCCATCCGTCTTGCTGACGTTTCGTCCACAACATTTTCATCCACAATGGATGAAACGACACCTTTTTATTTTATTATTTTTCCACTGTCGATTCGTGCACCATTAAAAAAAATTATACAGTCAGATACAAGCTTTAACAAAATAAAGCGATCCATTTAGGTATATGTTTTAAACTTTTATATATAAATTGATACCTACATCAAAATCACCAACTACTCAAGATTTCATTAAAAAATTTTTTTACACGTATGATGAAGTTTAGCACATAATAGTAATTAGTATAAAGTTAAAGTGGGTAAAACAAATCCAAATATTTTATGGATAGCATGGTGAAAATTATTTCACTCCTATGTGCGGTACGAAGCATAAAAGCTTTATAATGGATTCATAAATATATCACATACTGCGAATTATACATTATGAATGATTTTACATTCCCCCCCGTGTTGGTCCGGGCTCCTTTGTAGAATAGACCATCTGCCTTCCTGCCAGGCAGCTCGTAAAAGGCGAGCATAGGCTCACCGTCACTAACACCGTGACATCTTACTAGGTGATAGAATCTCGCAGCGACTCGCCCGGATTGGTACCACCGCCTTACCTATTCCTGCCGCCTTAACGTAAATGCCTGCTGTTGACGTGTTCCGGTTGGAGGGTAAGGTAGCCGGTAAACTGACTTTTGCTCGATGCCTTACATCCCGGCCTCAGGTTAGCAACGCACCATTACCACCTTTGGTGTCTCTAGGCGATGTGAATTTCTTACCATCAGGAAATCCGTCTGGTTGTTTGCCTTCCAATATTATAAAAAAATTTTCTAGTTTGAATTGATTATATCTGTGATTAAAAATAGTAAGTAAGTAATGCCAAATCAATGTAGCTGTTGTCACATATACTATATTATGTTTTTTTTTGTTATTATATTGTTCATTAGCATAAAACTTTTTTATCTGACTGTACTAAACAACTTCAATAATTTGATAGTGAATGAATCGTCGGTGAAAAAAATAATAAAATAAAAGGTGTCGTTTCGTCCATTGTGGATGAAAATTTTGTGGACGAAACTTCAGCAAGACCATCATCGGTTTCATTATTAACTTCACATTTTTTTGTTTGCCATTTTAAAATAAAACTTTTAGATGAAATGTTTAAAATGTTATTATTTGACAACCCTGACCCTTGACTGACTTGCCGTGAGTAGGTATATAAAATGTCGGCATGAATTCATTATCAAAGGAGTTGGACTACTGGTAGGTAGAATTCTTTATACTGTGGTTCTAGTATGTCTAATGTTCCTTGATAATATACCAAATAAATAGATAAAAAATAGAATCTATACTTGCTATCGTCGGCACTTGGGAATTCCGTTGTATATACATGTTTTTTTTTGTCTTTTTTATCTTTAGTTTCGAAGCCCTGATGATGCTGTAAAAATTAAAACCGGTTGGCTAGAAAGTAACAGGAAGTGTTAAATAAATTATATTATGGATAAGTACAAATGTTAACTGCACAAAAAAAACGTGTGTAGATAAAAAAATAAAATAAACATTTTAGGTATATTAAACGTACCCGTGTTTTAGGTATGAAGGTTTTCACTAAAAGATTTCTTATTATTAATTTTAGAATAACAACTTTGTAATAAATATATTATGGAGATAGATTTAAAAAGTTACGTAATGGTTAAATCGTAAAACGTTGATAAGATTAAGATAACGTATCATAGTTTAATATTGCACATAGGTATAGTACGGGATGCGTCTACATGATTTCTTAGTTAATCTCTTATTTTATTGATATATTACTCACTAATAGGGTGTAACATCTCCCATGTCGGTCTAGGTCTCCAGTGTATAATAGACTTCCCGTAGTTCTTTTCCTTCTTCTCATAGCTCTTATGAGGGGCAATGCAAATGCACTCCCCCTCATCAGATAAGAGGAAGTTACTTGTATCATTACCAACAAGACCACTGCTGGTAAAGTACGGTTCTGCAAATTGCCTTAGTAGGGATCCACCGCTCTAGCTATTCCTGCCACCATGATGACAGCGTCATAGTCCGATCTGGAGAGTAGTCCAGTGGGTAGATAAGTTTTAAACATGCAAAGCTGCCGGCTTAATACTTATAATGACTTCAAGCCAAATTTCCAACTCTTACAGTATATTATTAAGCATATACTAACGTAATAGTAAAGTTAATTTAATAGCTTTTTAAGTTAAAGTCTAAGCCTGTCCCATCCTTGCAACCTCGGGTCAGCAAACTTTTATGTTATTATACATAATATAAACCTATGATGTGGGATTTAGTGTTTTCGGCTAGTCGTTGGTGTCGTTAGGCATAAAGATACTTTTTACATATAAACCTTCGTCTTGAATAACTGTATTAAAATAACTGCGACAAACTACGTTAAAGATCTAAGTATACATAAGGACAGACAGCGGAAAGCGACTTTGTTTTATGCTCTGTAGTGTTATCACAGTGCAATAAAGACTAATACGAGATTGAACCTTGTACTTCAGTCCATATTTATAAATAAGACGTCATAAGTGCAATATGATTAAAAGGTGTGCGAAGTTTTCTCTTAACTACATAGTACTTATAGATAGAACAAAGTCGCTTCCTCTGTCCCTATGTCCTTTTGTATGCTTAAATTTTTAAAACTACGCAACAGATTTTGATGCAGTTTTTTTATAGATAAAGTAATTGAAGAGGAAGGCTTGTAAGTACATTTCATAACCGTGCGAAGCCGGGGCGGGCCGCTAGTTTATGAATAAAATAAATAAATAAATAAATATTCCATGACAAATCACACAAATTGAATCTAACCCCAAAGTAAGCAAATTATATGCTTCTGTTATGGGTGTTAATCAACGATACTAATACATAGAAATACTTAAATAGATACCAGAATAAATTTAAAAAACACCCAGACCCGGAAATCCAGACATCTAAATGTTCAATACACAAATGTCTGCCCCCGTCGGGAATCGAACCCGAGCCTCGCGGTTGGTCGATTTAGTTAGGCGTGTACGCTAGCCACTCGACCAACGAGGCGGTCGGTTAACGGCCAATATTAATAATCAATCCTAATCCAAAACTTGCTGTCCAAGATTGATATTTTGATCCATATTTATGTTATCGCTTGTCAATAACATATCTGTGGACAAGATAAATATGGCAATTAGGTAAAGGATAGGCTGGCGGATACGCAGCTATCTAGATTGCTTAAAATCCATCTTTAGAGAAATATTATTAACATTGGCCGTAAGACGTCATAAGTGCAATATGATTTAAAAGTGCGCTAAGTTTTCTCTTCTCATGATATAGATAAACTGTGAAACTAGTGATCGTTGGATGACAGCAAAGCTACCTCGTAACGTCCTCGGATATCGATCTGACTCGAAGCACAGCCTTCCAAATAGGGAAGGCGAGATCCCAAATAGGCAACAGTCGAAGACATCCCACTATCGAGGACACATTTCATTGTCCACACGTTTTTGCCACTCTGAAACCAATATTGTGTCTTCATCGAGGACAACTACTCATCTAAAGATGTCACTGTACCGATGGAAACGAGTTTCGGATGCGTCTTCTAGGATGCAGAGTACTGGTACTTATCGCTGGGTTGTTAACTGTTAAGACCAGATTCTTAATATTATGCAGGCTAGTCAAGTACTCTGGATATTAAGCTAACTAGACAACTAGTGAAGTCTTTTTATTAAATAAGCTAGTCAGCTAATGAAGTATTTTTGTTAGTTATGTTAGCTAACTGATAAGTTACGTTTGTTAAATAAGCTGGCCTATTATCGAATTCATTTCAAATAAGCTAGCAAGTTTGAAAGATAAAGATCGGTGAAATCTCGTCATTAAATAAACTAGACAAATTATGAAATCTTTTTGTTAATTATGTAATAAAGTAGCCCAGACCAACACGGGGAAAAATAGTTAGGACAAGAGAACGTCTGTCGGCTCGGCTAGTCTTATATACTCCTATGAAAATGAATCTCTATTGCCCTTGGTCACCACATCAAGTGATTATTCTAATATTGTTTGTTGTGTTAAATGAAATATTAAATTTAATACTTTTAATATGGACAAGATTATTTCTGTCGGCTTAGTTCGTTTCTAATAATATTTTGCCCACCTGGTCGAGATGGGGTTGCTTGTGGTCACTGGAACCCCGAAGTTGTGCACGATGTGTCTCCGTGCACCACTTCTTACGATATGCGGCTGCCTGTTGAGTGGGCTGCGCGATAGGGATCGAGAAATCCAGCGCCGCCGATTCAGTGGAAGTGTGCAAATGAGTCCCATAGCCCCGGTACCTGGAGAAGGGGAGAAAACTGTGCAGTTTTGGTCGGTAGGAATCCGACATAAACAGCAACTTCCCTTGAAAGTATCCATGAGGATTTCTACTACGTGTGGAAAATAAAAGAATCAGATCTTCTATTACAATATTAGCAGTAGCAAAAGAGCTTGGCTTTTTAAATATGCAGACTAATTAACTATAGCACAATAATTAAAAAAAGAAAAAATATAAAATATAAATGTGTGGCGCCTGTGCACGTTTCATTTAACGGTTTTATTCCACCCACTTTTTCTTACGGTTTTTACTATCACATTTTTTTTCAGTTCGGTCGCGCAACAAAATCTCTATTTCCTCCAAGCCTGTCGTAAAGAACTTCATTCCAATAAAGTTTTTTTTTATGATATGAGAAATTAAACAATGAGGCGGCTCTTCTGCTGTACGAGAAATCCGACGCACTATAGGCACCATATATTTTCTGTTAAGTACCTTATTTCTGGGATCTTAAGCCATCTGTAGCTGGATATATTTGGGAGTTTTAGCTTCCGGTAACTCCAATTCATTCATAGCGCACTATTTTGCCTGTTTTGTCACGCCATAATACGTATACATTTTTTTGGCGGGAAATTAAAAATTAAATAATTTTATTTGTATTTAAGTAGGGATTTCCGCAATGTGACGCCTTTTTATTAATTTTGTAGAGTTACTCTGGATTCACGATTTCGTGCAAACTGGAAATTGGAATCGGATATAAATTATAATTGTAAGTACTATTGAACACAATACTATTGAATTATTAACATTTAGTGAATGATAAACCATAAATAATTTTATCGGATTCGTTAAAGAAACCCTGTGGCAAAAGACCCTGTGGCAGTAGTATTAATCCCCAAAACCCTAACTGCACATTTACAAAAGGATAAATCTCAATATTGGCAAAACTGTCGGACAACTTACGGGGCATGTGGTCTGTGGCATTGACAAAGTGCTCGTGACTGTATACTATCACTTACTGACCTCCAGTTACCCTCGCTGGCGTCAGACGAGATAAATGACACAGTGAGAAGGAATGAGTGGGCGAAGTCTGGCGGGTTGCGGGCAGAACACACCCGGTAAAGTCTATATTTTTAACCGTCGGCCGTTGGTGGAACTTCATATTGATATTTAAAATTGACATGTTTCACGTTTTACACATTTTTGACTGACTCCAAAAAGGGTGAAGTTTTCTTTTGTATGTTTGTTATGTAATTGCTCGGCAAATAACGAACAGATTTGATGTTTAAATAGAAAACTACCTTTAAATCATGAGCTATATTGATGAAATGACTAGACTATTATATCCTTTTTCTTGAAGAATAGCTTTTCCTAAACCACAATACTATAATTGTGTATTCATTAATCTGTATTTATGTTCGTTGCAAAATTGCACCGCCTTACCTATTCCTGCCGCCATAACGTCATGACGTGTTCCGGTTGGAGGGTAAGGTAGCCGGTAAACTTACTTTTGCTCGAGGCCTAACATCCCGGCCTCCGGTTGGCAAAGCACCATTACCACCTTTGGTGTCTCTAGGCGGCGGAAATTTCTTAACATCAGGAAATCCGTCTGCTTGTTTGCTTTCCAATATCATAAAAAAAATATATGCGACATGGAATGCAATACGTAAATTCAATATCATTTAAATAAAGCTTACTATATGTTATATATTTACCCTTACATAAGCGATGTTGTGTAAGTATTTAAAATATAAGTAGTATATAAGTAAGAATCATTTGCAGTATGTGGTATATAATACGTAATTTTCCAATTCTTGAAAATAAGCTAATACTTAACTACATATGTGTACGTATTGTGAATTAATTAAACTACATAAATAAATAACAAAAATGTACATACATGTATTTCTTCTTCTTAAAAACAGAATAAGTTTTACCATTTTATGAACTTATTGTGTTACAGTTTATAACATACAGAAAGAGATATACGTATACATATTTCTTTTTTTGAAAAAATAGCTTATCTTTGACAATATTTTGTATGTAATATTTCTAGGAGTTTTGGCGCCATCGTGAATGAAAATGGTCGTAATTTTTTTCATTATTATTGAATTTCGTGTTTATATTGAGTGAAATTAGTTAATTTAGGTGGAAATTAGATTAACTTTGTTTAGTGAAAGTGCACAAATGAAATAATCATGAAGAAATTAGAGTATCGTCTATTTCTTCACTGCCGTCAAATCTTACTAGATGAGCTTAAGTAACGAAGACACCGCTTTACTCAAGACCCTGACCTAACATGACTTTGTACATAGTGACTAATGACTGTATAAGAATTAACTAACTTGACATTGGCTAAATAAGTCGTGAAAAACGATCGAAAGACATATTTTTAAAAGAAGATGTATTATTGTAGATTCATATGTATTTATAGAACTGTATATGTATTCGTTACAAAGCGAACTAGCTGACTGAGCTAGAGACGTGGTTAGTTGCCCCAGTTTGGCGCAACTTTCATGTCAAAAAATGAAAAAAAAAAGTTTGCTATGTTTGTTCGTCCAAATCATATGACACTAGTTGCCTTACATCTGGATGCCTTTAGACTTACTTTCAAATTATATACTTTAAAATATGAGTTTTCTCCTTTGCAGAATAGACCATCTGCCTTCCTGCCAGGCAGCTCGCAAAGGCGAGCATAGGTTTACCGTCACTAGCACCGTGACATTTGACTAGTTGGTAGAGTTTCGCAGCGACTCACCCGGATTGGTACCACCGCCTTACCTATTCCTGCCACCATAACGTCATGACGTGTTCTGCTTCGGAGGGTAAGGAAGCCGGTAAACTTATTTTTGCTCGAGGCCTAACATCCCGGCCTCAGGTTGGCAACGCACCGTTACCACTTTTGGTGTCTCTAGGCGACGTGAATTTCTTACCATCAGAAAATCCGTCTGCTTGTTTGCCTTCCATTATCATAAAAAAAATCTAGAAGTCCCGCCTCTTATTACGTAGTATTTATATACTCTTTGAGTTGCCCTAAAACAAAACTGCACATTGGAGGCCTGCAGCCTTGAGGCTTGATTATAACAAACATCGATGAGATGCGTAGGCACCAAATCAATAAGTTGGGTCGCTGCAGCTTATTAATCCCAATTGCTGGTCAATTGGTACTTAAATCCATAATAATTTGTTGATAGGCATAACGTACGGTTAAGATTTGTTATTTGCAACAATTACAACCAGGGTCTCATCTATCTACTTACATATCTATCTTTATTTTTTTCTTGTATTCGTGTGTCTGTCACTAAACTCCTTTTAGACGACTGGACGGATTTTGATGATTTTTTTCTGTGTATTCAAGAGAGTTCGACAATGTTTTAGATTCACAATTCGGTCTCCTGGAAAAAGTTTTTAAATTATTTTTAAAAAACTTTTTTTTTTATTATATTAAGAACAAGTAGTTGTTGATTTTGGAATGTTTAACATTGGATCCGACAGACTGCGCTATTATTGAATCGTTAATGTCAAGCGATACGAAGTTTGCTGGGTCAGTTAGTATATATATATTTTATGATATTGGAAGGAGAAAAAACAGACTAATATAGTAAGAAATTCACGTCGCCTAGAGACACCGAAGGTGGTAATGGTGCGTTGCCAACCTGAGTTCGGCATTTAGGCCTCGAGCAAAAGTAAGTTTATCGGCTACCTTACTCTCCAAACCGGGATACGTCCTGATGTTATGGCAGCAGGAATAGGAAAGGTGATGGTACCGATCCGGATTAGCCACTGCGAAACTCTACCACTTAGTCAGATGTCACAGTGTTAGTGACCGTAAGCCTATGTTCGCCTTTTACAAGCTACCTGACGGGAAGGCAGATGGTCTATTCTGCTAAAGGAGTCTGGACCAACACGAGGAAAGATATTACAAACGCAATAAAATGCATAAAACCACTTTCATTTCAGTTAGTAAATCTCTATATTTATGTGTATATTTCTTGTGTGCGAGTGTATGTCACTGAGCTCCTCCTAGACAACTGAAGCGATTTGATGAAATTTTGTGTGTATGTTCAAGGAGATTCGAGACTAGTTAAGATTCAAAATTTGGTCCACTGTTTTTTTTCGGCAGATCGGCACTTATAGCTCGCAACGCGCGTCTTGATGCAAGTACTTTGTTCGCTATACATTGCGGGCTGAAAAACTGCTAAATATTTATCGGAAACAAGTAGTTGTTTCCGACAGAAACTGTAAAAGGAATTTTGAAGTCTGATATGTATCTAAACTACCACAGAAGTTTTCGTTACGACATACACCCTGTATATTCACTATGAAAATTCCAAGTGCAAAGTTGCCAATTTGGTTCCATTTGTAAGCTTCAAGACCCAAGTTCGTATGTCATGTCTGGCCATGAATACCAGGTATTTGGAGCATTATGCATTCACGCCAGCGGGTTTGAGATATCGCTGTATTGTATTCAAATGCTGGAGCTACACGATGAAGGGTGTGATTTGCGAAGCGGTATGTTGTTTACTATGATCATGAACTATTTTTAAACACGTCACTATACAATTGTCACGCATATGGTCTAGCGGTCCGGCGTCGGAATTGACTTCTTGAGGTCCCGGGTTCCAATTGGAACACGTCAATGGCAATCACTGAAGTTATAGTGGCAGAATTGGAAAACCAATAAAAAAGCAAAATGATAAAATAATATCTCTAGATCCAAGATTTGTATTCACTACCACTCACACCAGAGAACACTGTTCGAGAAAACCTCGTAGCCAAGAACTTCTTCTGACTACAAAGAAATACCTTTTCCTACTGCCCTAACGACAGTAATCGCTACTTTGGTGTCTATAGGAAAAGTATATTTCTTATCGTCAGAAATCCCGAACGATCTCATTCCAAATGAATTAAAAGTAGTCAAACTGCCAAAAATGGCAATTTTTTTATTATTACTACGACTAATAGTTTAAGTTTTCCCTTTGTTTTCATTGGACTCCATCATCAGATCCTCATTTGAAAGCATGCTTTTTCATAAACAAAAAAATAATTAAATCTATTGATAAATAATAGAGAAATCTCTCATCTTACCTAAAAATATATTCGTCGAAAGTATAACCTCCTTTTTGTATTCGGTTAAAAAGACGAAATTCCATACTGTTTAAAAGATATAATAAGGTTGAAAATTTTATACCATATTTATGAGTATTATGTTACATTGAAACTTAGTTGCAAGAGGAAAGTACTGTAAATACCAGATTAAATTAACTTTGTATTTAAAGATTATCGTTTGTTGATATTATAATCTTTAATAATATAAAATTGTAATTTTACGATTCCGCCTCTTCCGTTGTCTGATTTTCACTTTTAATTGAATTAATATTTGCATTTGCAAACTGTCTCAAGTTTTATCAAAGCCGGTTTAGCTTTTATGCGTAGTTTGATAAGGTAATTGAATACTAGTCGTGTCTACAACTTTGTTTTTTTTTTTTTAATTTATGATATTGGAAGGCAAAAAAGCAGACGGATTTCCTGATGGTAAGTAATTGACACCGCCTAAAGACACCAAAGGTGGTAATAGTGCGTTGCCAACAGGAGGTCGGGATGTTAGGCCTCGAGCAACGTAAGTTTACCGGCTACCTTACCCTCCAAACTGGAGCACGTCATGACGTTATGGTTGCAGGAATAGGTTAGGCGGTGGTACCAATCCGGTTGTGTCGCTGCGAAAATTTACCACCTATGCTCGCCTTTTACGAGCTGCCTGGCAGGAAGGCAGATGGTCTATTCTGCAAAGGAGCCAGGACCAACATGGGGAGCTTGTGGTCAGAAGAAGAGTTTGCGATTAGTTTTTTTTTTAATTTTAAATATTTTAATTCGTCTGCAAAAAGGAGTTTCACGATTCGTCCGTATGTTTTTTTGTATGTTACGCGTTTGTTAATATAACGGTTTTTATGATTTTTTTTCTTAAGTTATGTCATGATTCAGAGGTGGTTTAATATAAGTTTGACATTATTTTTACGTTATAAATAAGCACATTTTTCGTGTGCAGAAACAAAGTAGGTATTGAACTTGCAATCCGTTTTTTTATAGAAATGGTTTTCTCCAGTTTTTCTGTACTTATTTTTTTCTTTTTGTATTAAAGTATTTGTTATGTTTGCTTGTAGCCTAAATATGTATTATATTAAGCCCTTCTACGACACCAGAGATTCGACTTTAGTGCTTGAAGTTAATGAAATAAGTGGGTTTATGGTGTGTTCTGGTTATTTTCAAATTTGAGTTCTAGCGGCTCTCTTAAAGTAAAAGATAACCGCCACCTGTAGACACCAGTAACATCTCTGGTGTTTATGCCATTGGTCACGTATGCATATTTACCTGTCACCCTAACCTTCATGGAAGAAGGCGACGATCGTGAGAAAGAAATGAAGAATGAATGAGAATATACAGTGTGCAATGCAAATCTATATGATATATTCTATTCACTTCTATTGTTTATCGGCCCGTTGCGGCGGCGGATTTAACTTCTTGAGGTACCAGGTTCGATCCCGTTGGGGGGCAACAATAAAAGTTAGAAAATGTTTTCAATTTCTAATAAATATTAAGTTGCTCGGGATTGGATAATGTGCCCGGTTGCCAAAAGTGGTAAAATACCTAAACTTAGATCGTGTTGTTATAACTTTTGTTTATATAAGTTTATGACTACCTTACTCTCCAAACAGAATATGAGTATTCATATTTTTAAATGTAGAAACACTTGTACTATTTTACGTATCACTTATAATTTATTTTACAAATAGCCTACCGGTTTCGCTTATAAATAAATAAATAGGGCTAAAACTAACTATAGCGAAACCTTGGGTAGGTTCTGGCAAGAACAGTCACGGAAATGCTCATCCATGTGAAGGATTCAGGGGGCCTACTATGAATAATACCTGTCAAGTTTCGGCAATTCAAATATCACCCAACTTTGCCAGGTGTTCTACTCGTATTTCGTACCATTAACTTATTTCAACTGACCGTTTCCTGCCCGGTGTCTATTATCTCTGGCCGTTTAGAAAACGATGTGTTCATGTTACCGTTCTGAAATGGATTCTTCACCGGTTTTCCGGTTTTTTCGTAAAAAGCAGTAATTAAAATCGAAATTCATAGAAATCATAACTTAAAGATTATTTTTTAAAAGAAAAAAATAAATAACACTCAATTTACCATCTCCGTCAAATGTTTTTTGAAAATTTTGTTATTAATTGGTATTACGCAAAAACTGATCAGAATCTGGCGCCATTTTTATACCACATTGTACTTTATTAAAAATTTTGGCATTTCTGTAAACATTAATATCCTTTTAATGAAACGGTCAGGTAAAAATACATTTATCTGAGGAAATGAGGCCGAGCTCATTGATCTCGTCGATGAACGTTTCGGCTTAAACAGACTATACCGAAGATCAGAGGATTGAGTATTTTGGTCTTGTAGTATTGAACTAGATGCAACTCTTAATATTCAATAATACCTGACCTAGAAAGAAGAGGTTTTGAACCGATTATAAATGAAATAATTATTGGTTAATGAATTACCTTTCTTAGGGATCAAAAGTTAGTATGTTAGACAATTACCGCCTTACAACAGAAAATATTTAGACGCGATTAGATAAACACTGATTAAAATTGACATCTAATTAATAGCATGCGACACGTGATTAGCTTGTTCTTAGATGAGAATCCAATTTCAGACGCTGGTTAGTAAAACGCGTGTTTAACAAATGTTTTATTTTTGTTGTTGGAAGACGACACTAATTTTATTTAAGCTTGTCACATAGGCGGATTTAAAGGCGTTTTCAAAGCGGAGCGGGTGCATTGCGTGTGCGCTATCACGTAGCGAAGAACTCCGACTCAGCCTTGAAAACGCTCGAAATGTGTTAGTTTGGGAGCTCAAAGTACACAAAGGTAGGAACAAGGTATGATAAGGATGAGGTATACAACTTATGTATTCAGAACTAAATTATGGTTTAGAACTAAATTAACATGATTTATTTTATTACATAATTGACGCTTATTCTTCAATCATAGACATTTTTCAAAATGCCAAATAAATTGCCTAGAACACAAATGGTCAAACCAAGAAGAGTTCTTAAAAAATGTTTATTTTTTTATTGATTTTATAGTAATTAATTAATGAAGAGGAGAACATACCTTGTTTTTAATATAGAGATAGGGAACAAGCTAAGATATAATAGTAAGAGACATTCGTGGACTACAGACGCCATATATTGACACGATAATGGTGAGCATTGAAGCTGTCTAGACAGTAACACATCAGGTGGTGGAACCAATATAGACGTGTTTTATTTTGTAAGGCATATTAATAAACTTTACCGGGATATGATATAATAGAGTACTAGAAAATGTCCTCTCAAGTAATGTTGAAAAATTAACACTTAAATACTCAAGAAGCGATGTTTAGCTGTAAAGTGTACGGCCATAAAGCTAGTGAATGATTTGTCGAGTGGGAGTCTGTAAATCCAACACGTCTGACAGCGCGTTTGTCATCATTACCTCAAGCGCTACTTCGCCATCGGCGTTATTGCGATGGCCAAGACACCATCATAAACTCTTCACTTGATCACAATTATTTTCTTCCCAGTATTCATTAACCTTTCTATACTTGCCGCCAAATACTGCAAACCTTGTACTCACGTGTGGTCTTACGGACCGATAATTTTAAACTTATATTTACACCGTTTACACTTATTGGCAGTTTGTTAAAAGTCGAAAAAATTCTACTCTCTTTGAATCTGTAATTTATGCATAATTTAAAAACTGTATGGTTTTTTGTTTCTTTTTAAACAGTTGATAAAATATGTTATCTTTGTAACAAGCAAGCAAAAGCAATTATTTATAAATTCTTTATAAACGTTCAGCTGGTCATTGCAATATTTTTTACTTACTAGCCGATAGTTTGTATGGAAAATTTTAAGTGATGTTCTGCTGATTTTTCTTGCAAATTTACCAGGTTTTTCTCGTCGTAAGAACTTACTCCTGAATACAACTACACAACACACCAAAAAAGAATTACAGAATTGATTCATTCGTTTAGGCGCGAAAGGGAAAATGGAATTCGTTTGTATATATATGTATACAGATATCAATGTAAGAAAAAAATAGAATTGTAATATTGTGAGGTACATTGTAATAAATGCTGATATGATGATTATATCTAACTATATATAGCAGGTAACTACTGTAGTTTGTATGAGTTGGACAACTTTATCTTGTTCCCACAAGTTGCCCCTGTAGAAAATCTAAATAAGTGTAAAACGCAGACAAGCTATAAATGTCAACTAGTTCACAATAAATAAAATTATATGGTACATTTACTTGCATTGGTCTCACAGACCACACGAGTAAAATAAGGTTAATAAACAATTTGTATTCCTTTTTGTAAATCTAAGTTTATACTAAAGCTTTCTACTGATAACAGAGCCACAAAACCAATAATGAGTGTTCTGGCTCGGTGAAATCGTCGAGGAAAAATCTCAAGTCTTATTAACATAGTAGTAAAGCTAGTTTATTCATAATTGGCGGCAGCCCCCCCACCTGCAGTGCGTGCAGTCCGTCGCGCCCCCCGTCGCAAATAAATTGCGATCGTAATATAGCGCGACGTCCACAGCCCGGCCACAATTAAAATTTGCATTCTTGTTGTTGATTGATAACTTTGTTGGATACATGAAGAGATTGATTTGTTATATTGGGGATTGATTGCTTCTTTAAAATGAAAAAATATGAACGACTTTTTTGTTTTATTTGTTTTTTTAACACTTTTTTATTTTATTTAAAAAGTATTTTCAACTTTTTGTTTTAGCAGTTAATTTTTCCCTTTTTGGGGCCGGCTAAGGCGACTTTTAGCCCATTCTGCCATGTCTCCCGTATTAATTAAGTCTTTATATCAGTCATTAGTCACTATTTACAAAGTCATATTTCCGAATATATTCCCGAAGAGGCACAACCAGGGCACCCACGACTAGCTGAAGACACTAAGTACCACAATGTGATCGGTGGCAAGCCTATCGCCAACTGGGCACATTTCCAATCCCGACCAACATTTTTTATTGTTAGAAAATTGGAAAAATCCAATTTTCTTTTTGTTGGCCGACCCGGGATTCGAACCCGGGACATCATGAAGTCAAGTCCAACACCCGGACCGCTAGACAACAGAGGCGATATCTGGGTCTTGATTAAAACGATGGCTTCGTTACTCAAGCTCATCTTGCGAGATTTGACGGCAGCGAGGAAAAATACGATGCACTAATTTCTTCATGATTATTTCATTTGCGCACTTTCATTGAACAAAATAGGTAGTACAATATGCCACCAAAATTGACTAATTTCACTCAAGATAAACACGATGGCGCCAAAAATATTTTTTTGTTTTATTTTCAAGCCTTATATCCAAAGAGCCAGACAAAGGTACTCATATAGTTAGAACAACCAGCCGCCGCAGCCAAAACCGTTAAGGGGCGTTTGTTACTTACATGATACTTTTTTTGCCAATTTTCTTTAACGCCTTAAACGCCTCACGTAAAAGGAAGACGTACCTTAAGTATGTTTTGCTATTAACGTGATTTTTTTACCTGCGTCCTTAGCTGAGTATTCGGAGTACCGTAGAGTTTTGAGGGTCTCCATAAATAATTTATATGAAAACTTTGAACAGTGCCGCTCCTGGTAACTAATAGAACTAAATTTCGGTCCAAAAGCGCTGTAGGTAGGTACGTAAATTACTAAATATTGTCTATAACAATTAATGTGAAGGCTCGGGTAGTGATAATAGTATCTTCACCCCCATATCCCCGAATAGGAAGGCAGAGGAACATCCAGGTCACCCACGACCAGCCGAAGACACTATGTACCACAATGTGATAGTAACAATCCTACTGCCAACCGGGCTCACATACAATGCCGGGCAATGTTATTTTTATTAAAAAATCTAAAATAAGCATTTCTTATTTTTATGTTTGATGCCGGACCGCTAGACCACAGAGGCGATCAACATAAAGGTAATACTTTGTATTAACAAAATCATTTATATTTAAAAAAATAATCGCCCTCGACATATCTCATCCGTACCTAGTACAGCTAAAAACTATCTCGATCACATTAGCTTTAAAAGAAAAACCCATATCGAAATCGATCTATTCGTTTAGTATTTATGATACCGGAGACAAAACACACACAAACATACACAAGTCGGATTTAAACCATCCTTCTTTACCGTTGGGACTTGATAAGTAGGATAAGAATAAAGATAAGAAAAAATCCTAATGATAGTGCATAGACACACCTCGCATATAGAAAACAAAGATTTAATAAAAAAAGAACCGTCTTTCTATCATATTAGTAAATCAATCATCTTATATGTCGATATATAAGTTGAATTTTTAATTTATGTGTGAATGGTACCTAGTAAAGTAATGACGCATGCATAAATTAATTTGGCTAGTTGATTTAGGATACAATAAAGGTTATATTTATATAGATCGGCGCCTCTGTAAAGGTGGCTACGGTGATAACATGACTATTTCTGTATATAACCTCCTTGCTACTGGTGGGGATTTTGTTGCGCACTCACTAAACGAAAAATATCTTCACGGCCTTATCTCCGAAGAAGGCAGAGGCACAACCAGGGCACCCACGACTAGCCGAACTCTAAGTCTCACGATGTGATAGTTGGCAAGCATATCGCCAAATGGGCACATATCCAAGCCCGAGCAACTTTTCCTTATTAGAAAACTGACCAAATTTTCTTTTTGTTGCCCGACCCGGAAATCGAACCAGGACCTCATGAAGTCGAGTCCAACACCTGGACTGCTATACTACAGAGGCGACATCAAAATCGTCTTTCTACTATATATTCAATCGACTTGCATACTAATATTATAAATGCGAATGTGTGTTTGTTTGCTGTGAAAATGTTTAGGAAGCTGGATTCAGGTTACTTTGTGCTCGTCGATATTTTTTTATGATAATGGAAGGCAAACAAGCAGACGGATTTCCTGATGATAAGAAATTCACGCCACCTAGAGACACCAAAGGTGGTAATGGTGCGTTGACAACCTGAGACCTCGTTAGGCCTCGAGCAAAAGTAAGTTTACCGGCTACCTTACCCTCCGAACCGGAACACGTCATGACGTTATGGCGGCAGGAATAGGTAAGGCGGTGGTGCCAATCCGGGCAAGTCGCTGCGAAACTCTACCACCTCGTAATTATCATTGTATAACTACCACCGGATCGTAATCGTAGATCACCCTGAGAAAATCCGGCATTGTACATAGTCATAGAGATATAGGAAACATTTTAAGCCCTTCGCGATACCGCCGAAGCGAAGACCCTTGTTGACAGCCACGATGTCCTCTTCCAACACAAATCACGATCCTACCCTAAGCCAGAGTCTCACAGGAAACACCCTCAGGGAGGGGGGTCCCAAAGACCACCCATATTTCAATCTCTGGCTGAGAACTCTTCTCGCCCACTAGCCCGGTGACGTTGTAAAAGTCTTTAGAAGTACACAACAGTAGTCATTTCGAAAAAAAAATTAAGCCGATTTCAACTACCTCAAATATGCAGGTATAACCACAGGCAACACCTAGTATATAAAGGAAATCAGGAAATTATTAACGAGTTAGAAAATAGACGAAGAAAAATAAGTGAAACATGCATCATCTAGTTTTTTTGGCAAGGCGTTTCTTTCATTATTTTTCTGTTTTTACGAGGTGCAACTGTAGGACAAACTAACTCATTCTAGAATTATTCATAGAATGGTGATAAATTATACCTATTTTTTATTTAATAACTTGGCTCTCTTCCACTGTAATGTTTGGTAGATATAAAGGAGACTTCAATAATGGATTAGGTGGTGAGAAACCTATCATAAACGTTGTAACTTTTATTACTTTAGTATTTTACTAGCTGGCTAAACTTGAAAATTAACAAGAATCGCTGTCAAAATATATCCGTATTTTAGCTAAGAACCATCTTGATCACGTGAACAATCAATTATTGAAATTCGCATCGAAATCATTCCTTTCGTTTAAGAGTTACGATGCCATAGACTTACGCACACGCACATTAACACGCACATATCCGTATTTTACCTAAGAACCATCTTGATCACGTGAACTTTCAATTATTGAAATCCGCACCGAAATCATTCCTTTCGTTTAGAACTTACGATGCTACATACACACACACACGCACATACACCGTTACGTCTAAAATAATTAAATTTATAACACAACTCTTTTTCCGTCGGGAAAAAGTCGGGAGATGAAAAGTAAAAATTGGGGCTGTATCTCATTGTAGCTAATAAAAAAAAAATAAAAAATTTGTATCCACTACAATGTGTACGCTTATCTTAATTTACGGGATCATAATGTGCAGTTTAAACGGTTTCCGCCCACATCTACTAAAAATTAGTCTATGAGCGCTATCTCATATACTATCTACACCTCGTAAAACCGTCTCAATAAGTCCTCCAAAGATTATGAGAGCATAAAAATCATGTCGGCAATCAAAGAAACGCCCAAAAAGGAATTAATGTGATTTGTATGAAATTTACCGATTCGACTAATTAGTTTGACAATATACAGTCTGCGCTCGTGCATTTTAATTAATACGTGTGGTAAATAATATGTCGTCCCTACAGAGCAAAAATGGAATAAGTAAATCAAAAGCATTTTTATTGTTAAAAAATGTTTTACAAAAAAAATATTTTTGCTAATTAGCAGGCTCTCTCGTTAGTAAGAGATGACTATTTAGACGTATAGCTTAGATTTTTCTTATGGCCGATATGTTAGCCTTCGCTTCACTGCCCTCCAGCATATAAATGTCGAGCACTAATACTTTGGCGAGAGAAATGGGTAAGGCATTGAACCGGGCGAGCTATCTAGATTTGACTGAGTGCACTGATGAAACAAACTAGTCATGTAAGCTATTAGATTATCACCGCATATACTAATATATACTAATTAAGTGATTAATAAACTTTGCTTTTGTGAATAACAACAACATGAAAAATCGTTAAAATTTGGTCGGATAAAAAAACCAGCTCTAGCCAAGTCTAATTTATAAAGTAGGTAGTTAATAATTTTGTATAAAAAGCTAAACCTGCTAAACTAAATATTTTTCAATATGACTTTCAGTAATTTAGAGTAGGTACGTAAAAATAAACAGTTTTATTTCCAATGAGTGAACTCCGCTAGGTATGGTATTTATAGTAGTTATATATATGAAAAAATGTTATATATATATATAACATTTTTTCATATTTTAATTTTTATGAAAAAAAATGTATCAACTCCGAAAATATTAAGCGATCGAGCTTAAAACAGTAATTTCCATTGTAAACGATTTTTTGAAAAACTTGACTTGGTTAATTTTCGCTCTACGAGGACGATATACAAGTTAAATTATGGATATTTAGAACGAGAAGAACCAGTCACAATTGCGACGACCTGGCGCCGCGGCCAGTCAATGAAGCCTCCGCGAACAATAAATAAAAGCTTAAGGAAACGAGACTCTATTAATGTCTATACGATTTAAGCGCCATCGCCCCCAGCTACGACTATAACAGCGGTTCTTTACACCTTTTAGGGGTCTGTACAAATTTTGGGATCTTAAGGCGACGTCGACGAGTGACGGGCGTAATTTTAAAGTCAAATTTCGTCAAACACTACTGTTTTATACCCATACTATCTGTGGCCGCGACTTCCATCGTATGAAACTTCGCAAAAATTTTCAAAATAAAAGTATTCTAAGTTACTCTTTATTTCCGAATTATATTTATTTTACGGATTATCAGCGCAGTCGTTTCAGAGATTAGCTGGAACAGACAGTAAGGTGGACAGACAGAAAGAAAAAAATGTTAATTTTTTTATTTTGATACATGTACCGTATATGCATGTAGTTAAAAGAAGTTATTTTAACATAACAAACTGACACTCCAGCTTATTTATTTGTATAGATTTTGAGAATTCATTTACGTATGGAAATTATAAAAATCATATTTAGATAAAACCAAATAAAAAAAATATTACACAGATAATGCAAGTGTGATTTATAGAATAATTATTAAAAATTTAGACATCACTAGCTGTTGCCCGCGTGGTACCATAGGAACATTGTTACGATAACTACTTTAGTTTTTATCCCAAAACAATGTTAGAAAATTGGAAATGCACATTTTTTATACTTTTGCTGCTGTCCCGAACCCGGGACCTCAAGAAGTCTAGTCCAACGCTGGACCGCTTGACCACAGAGGCGATGATCAACAATAATCTTATCTATATTATATACTAGCTGCCCGTTCCGGCTTCGCTCGGATGGTAATTTTTCTACCATAAATTGAGATATAAGCTGTCCCATCTCTCAAGTTGGATCGAACTGCAGATGGTGTGCGAATTTTATTATAATCGGTTAAGTGGTTTAGGAGTCCATTGAGGACAAACATTGTGACACGAGATTTATATATATTAAGATATAATTTACTGTTGAACATTGCTAGAACATTTTTTCGGTATAATAACTATCCTATGTGTTGATCCAAGTTACCCTCTATGTATGCCAAATTTCGTGACAGTCAGGTTTAGCAGTTTTTGCCTGAAGGTGTAACAAACAAACATACCTTACCTATTCCTGCCGCCGTAACGTCATGACGTGTTCCTGTTTGGAGGGTAAGGTAGCCGGTAAACATACTTTTGCTCGAGGCCTAAGATCACGGTCTCAGGTTGGCAACGCACCATTGCCACCTTTGGTGTCTCTAGGCGGCGTGAATTTCTTACCATCAGAAAATCCGTCTGCTTGTATGCCTTCCAATTTCATTAAAAAAATACGGAATGCTAAATTGTGTGCGATCAAACCTACTCTTGTCCGTAGCTTGTTCAATTTTTAATTTCGCCATTGCTGGGTAATTGAATTATCTGTGGGAAAAAACGTCATTGTATTAAAGGTCAGTGTGATGATTGGTCGCTGGCGGTATATTGAGAGAGACAGGAAGGCACATTTGCGATGTCGTCAACCTTGTCCGCCATATTATAGGTGAAATATCCTATGCAAGCAATTTTTATGATTAATATGTCTTTTATGCTATTCAATCATCTAAAGATGGCCTTCTGTGGACATGAACTCCTTATGAAGTGAGTGTCTATACTTACATAGCAACAATATTAAATCAAAGTTAAGTTTTAGCGTCATTTTCCAATGTGCTTGACCATATATCATAATTAACCATGTTAAAAATTCAAATCTAAACGTGATTCTTTAAATAATAGAAAAAAGAAAGGACCGTCACGCCCATATCCCCGAAGAGGTAGGCAGAGGCACAACCAGGGTTCCCACGACTAGCCGAAGACACAAAGTCCCACAATGTGGTAGGTGGCAAGCCACCATCGCCAACCGGGCACATATCCAATCCCGAGTAACATTTTTTTATTAGAAAATTGGAAAACCCAAATTTTCTTTTTCTTGCCCGATCCGGGATTCGAACCCGGGACCTCATGCAGTCAAGTCCAACACCTGAACCGCTAGACCACAGAGGCGATATGTAAATAATAGAAAGGAAATAAAATTATTAAATGAGACTGTTCATAAGTTGTGTGGGTTTGTCCCGTCTACAAAACAGAGTTTTGTTATAATTTTATTTCCAGTGTTTTTACAGTTACTATGTATCAGTTTTTTGGACTAGTTGTGGGTTGGATCGTTTTTGTGAAACACGGTCTATTATCATAATTATTATATATGACATTTAATATGGAATTTTGGCGCCATCAAGAGAAAAGATGGTCGAAGTTTTTTCATAATTATTGAATTTTGTGTCTATATTGAGTGAAATTAGTCAATTTTGAATTTCAACTTTAAAAAAGTGTACAAATCAAATAATCATGAAAAAATTAGCGTATCGTGTATTTCCTCGTTGCTGCCAAATCTCCTTACATGAGCTTGTGTATTGAGGCCGCCGCTTTACCCAAGAGCCTGACATCACTTCCTGACGACTTATGACTGATGACTAATTATAATTGATCAGAATTGATATAAAAATCGATGCAAATTTCTAGTTGACGAATGGCAAAATACTAACGTGAAGGCCAAAACTTAAAGAAAGAAGAAGAAAACATTGAATAAAACTGTTTAAAGTAATTTGAATCTCGTCCCAGTTTGACCATGTAATTTTTAAAAAAGAACAAAAGATAATCGTGTATGAATATTTTTTCAAATTTAATCACTACCTACGTAGTTTAAAACAAAGTCGTTTATTCTGTCCCTATGTCCCTTTTTATGCTTAAATCTTTAAAACTACGCAACAGATTTTGATGCTTTTTTTTTAATAGATAAAGTGATTAAAGAGGAAGGTTTATATATATATTTCATAACCGTGCGAAGCCGGGGCGGGCTGCAAGTATATTAATTAAACATAATTTTTAATTATTATTAATCACTTCTGTGTTCTAGCTGTTAGGCATTCGATTTGATTACTTTAGATCTCGGGTTTGATTCCTGTATCGGGCAAAATGTGTTTTTTTTCGATTTCATAAAATCACGTCCGTGATTGGATAGGCGCTGGTTAGCGATAGGTTTTGTGAGATTAGGTACCTTCTGCTATTCGTAGCTGCTCTGATAGTACATCTTCCAAGGGCGTAAACTTACTTACTTTTTATCGTAATTTTTAATATCAGCTATATGCACTCCTCTTAAACTAAGTTACAGTACTTCTATTTAAATTATGCGCTTTGGCTTTACAATTTTTACTCTTTTTAAACTTTATAAATTTATTTTTAAATTGGCTGACCTAATCTATATTTAAGCGAAATGATTAATTATGTGTAATAACAACTCTATATAGATATCTTTAAAATACATTCGAATTTCCGAAGCTTGACGAATATAGCTGAAGCGTATAATTTAAATAGTACTACTGTACTTAAAACAGTCTACATAAGGTCCTAGTTTAGTTTTATGTAAAGCCTTTCACGGCTGCATTTAGAGACGGCAGATATCTTTTAATCAGTCACTAACGGCCAATATTAATAATCAATACTAATCCAAAACTCGCTGTCCAAGATTGATATTTTGATCCATTTTTATGTTATCGCTTGCCAATAACATATCTGTGGACTGGATAAATATGGCAGTTAGGTATGGGATAGGCCGGCGGATACGCAGCTATCTAGATTGCTTGAAATCCATTAGATTGAGATACATTATTAATATTGGCCGTTAGTTGTCATTTTGAATGATATAATGTTATCCAAGAGTCCGAAACCGGAGTTTTCGTATGAAAAGGGTGATGAATGTGAAGGAAGCCAGATAGGTCTGTCAGGATCGTAACGTTTGGCACTCGATACTTTCCGCCTACCTCGTAAGGGACTTGGCGTGAAGATATGTATGTATGAATTTTGATAGATGAAATTTTGATTGCTCAGAGAAAAATTGCGAGAAAGAAAATAAATTGATGTTACGTTATGC
>NJDD01000160.1:10291-28944 GCA_002245505.1 Calephelis nemesis
AACATTGTTTCGGGATAAAAACTATCCTATGTGTTAATCCAAGTAACCCTATAATTATGTGTGTGCAAATTTCATTAAAATTGGTTCAGCAGTTTTGAGTGGAGTAACAAACAAACAAATTTTCCAATTTATAATATTAATAGGAATGAAAATAAAAAAAATCTAGTTTTCAAAGTTGCCAGACCCGGGAATCGAACTCGGGACCTCAAGAATTCAAGTCCGACGCCGCACCGATAGACCATAGACGCGACTTTTGTTTTTAAGTGCTGTTTTTGCAGTTTTAGTATGAACACGAAGTTATAATTTAATTGTTTTTACTCCAAACAATGCAATTAATAAATCAAAAGTTGACTAAAAGCCGCAGTAGACCCAACGTGTCGGTGTCTACTTTAAAAACTTAATAATATCAAGCTATGTCTAGCCGTTTGTTATGATCTAAACTTAGCCTGATGTTAAATAGCTTATAGCCATAGTACATTGTTAATCCTCCATAAAATGAGCTTTCAACAAATATGTCCCTAGTTTAAGAAACTAATTGTCTGTCTTTTGCTCTTACACGGCGGAAGCGCTGACCTGACTTTGATGAAATACGTAATAGCTGAAGATCGAAGTTCAAAAACAGGCTCTTTTTTTAAACCGACTTCTAAAGGAATTTTTAAATAAAAGTTTTCTTGAAAATCGTTACTATTCAACGCTGTGGAAGTGTGGAAGATTTTGGAGAGCTGTGTATTGCTCTTTTTAAATTATAATCGAAAGTAATGAACTTAGAATTTTAAGTATACAGGTAAAAGGGGTTAGCGCACACGTCTGACGCCACCGATTAATCGTGAGGCTCGGATTCGATTTCTGACGAGGGCAAGCATTTGTGTGTGGTCCATTTGTATTTCAGGACTTGAGTGTGTATCAAATTCATAGTTTTGAATTTTTGTAATTTGTATATTTGTTAAAGCCTCTGTGCTCCAGAGATCCGGTGTCGGACTTGACTGCTAAAGGTCCCGGGTTCCCCGGGCCAAACACCAAGAAAAATAGAAAAATGTGTATTGTCAATTTTCTCATAAAAATTATGTTGCCCGGGATTGGGTATATTAGGCTCGGTTAGCAATAAGCTTGCCACCTATCACTTTGTGGGACTTAGTCGTGGACCTGGTGGTGTCTCTGCCTATCTCCTCGGGGATGTGTCACATAGGTAATTAAAAACACATTTCCTACCCACCACAATCGGGTAAAAAGTACCGTTTCACAGAAGAACGTGTATTTAAAATATGGCAAACATATTTCATGGAACGGCAACATTGTAGACAAATACAACGGTATGTAATTATTTTCGTGTAGCGCGTGTTCGGACTAAATCGCTCCCAGGATTTCCCATGTGATTGTAAACGGGCACAAATGTTTACTAATTGGCCTTTTCTATATTGTAAAATAGCTAACTAGCGTCAATAATGATGGTTAAACAAGTGCTGCTTATAGACACCATAGATGTTACTGGTCACCGTATTATGGTTGGGACTCGTAGACTACGTGATCATGGAACACGCCAATGCCAAGTAAGCGTTATGCCGGTAGAAATAGGTAAGGCTGTGGTGCTAATCTAGGGGAAAAGGTTCTTAAGCGGAGCAGTACTTTTCTGCCAAGTATGTTGTGATAGACATGGCTTTAAATAGATCTCATTAAACCGGCTTTGTTGGTCGATTGGTTAGCATACACGCCTACCACCGACCAACTGCGAGGCTCGAGTTTTATTCCCGACGGGGCAGATTTGTGTGATGAATATCTTGATGTCCGCGTATTTGGGTCTGGGTATTTATACATACATCCCATCACGTCCAGTAAATTTATTCTGGCATTCATTTTAGGTATTTCTATGTATTAGTATTGTTTACTAAAAAACTTACGTACACAAACTAATATTTTACAAATTTTTGGGTTATATTAAATTTGTGTAAATTTTCAGGGATATTTATTTGTACCAAATTATTACATTGTGTACAAATTATCACACCTTTTCTAAAATACAGAAAGACTTGTGGTCATAACTTTTTTTCTCTTTCAGTCAGCCGAGAGAGTGATTTCTGAAAGCTGTGGTCCAGAATTCAAAGTTAAATTTCTGTCGAATGCTCCATGTGGTTTTTATAAATATAAATATCCCTCGGATATTAATGGAAAGATAGGGGCAAAAGTAAGTGGAAATTCTTAGTTGACTATATATGTATACAAAATGCACTTTTTAAAGAGTGCATTTTGTAGAAATATACTACTATTTTTCCTTGTTTCTACTTCATCGACTTTGTTGAAACATGGTTTAGATTTTAAGTGCAATTAGTGAAAATTCAGTCAAAATCGATCTAGCAGTATTTGACAGGATTTAAAAAGTAAAATTCGATTTTGATCCAATTTCGAGGTTAAAAGCGATTTCGCAACCTAAGCCAAAGGCAATATCTTTTTCTAGAATATCTTCAAGGTCTGACGTTAACCTCCGACGGGAAAAGAGAAGTATCACGATGAGTGCTTGTAGGTACGACATTTAGCTATGCCTTTCTTACGCCAAGCCATCCAATTCATGAACAATACTTAGTTCAATATCAGTTCTAAGTATTGTTCATGAATTGGATGGTTTGACGTAAGAAACGCATAGCTAAATGTCGTACTTCGCACAGCGTTTTTTCATTGCTTAGCCAAGTATGCTTCTTAAATACGGAGGTTAGTCTCACAATATGGTTTGTGGTAAAGCTATCGCCAACCGGGCGCTTAATGAATGGGGCAACTTTTTTTTTCATAAGAAAATTGTAAAAACGCATTTTGAGTTGTCTGACCCGAGAATCAGTCCGTCTTCAATAAGGTCTTGACCACGAAGACGACTATTTTTCTTGCAAATTTTATAAATAGGTCGGTTTAAGACTATTTAATATTGTTTAGAAAGACTTTTAAACATATAGGTTTTTTTTCAAACTCTATGCAAAAGGCTTATCGGGGACTTTATCACAAAAAATATGCGGACGCCTGTTCAACTAAACACTGTCTAAAAATAATATCAAACAAATTATAATTTATTAAGGATGACGTGGCAGCATGTCATTGGTTGAGAATCCAATTTCAGGCAGTGTTGGGTAAAACGCGTGTTTAACGAGTGTTTCATATTTTTTTTGTAGTTAAAACCACCGTAAACGTTTTAGATGTATATTTTTATATTTTTACCTTCTAAAAATGTTTTTTGTATTTTAGGTATTCTTTTACTACGCTAACTATGAAAGCGGTGAAATTGCAAAGAAAACTAAGAAGAGTTGGTTGACGAGGAAAGAACTTGTAGAAATACTGCCTGAGAGATACAACAAGTCGGTTCAAAACTTTCTTATAGACGAAACGTATTGATATTGTAATTTTAAGTTAGTACAATAAATTATTAGGTTTCTAGTTAAAATGTTTTTTATTTTATTTTAAACCTATTAATGTTATAAATGCGAACTTTTGTTTGTTTGTTACTCCTTCACGCAAAACATGTGAACCGATTTTCATGAAATTTGGTACGTACATAGAGTGTAGTACGTACGTAGAGAGTACTTGGATTAACACAAAAATTTTTTGTACCGAAAAATTATCATGTGGGACCATTAACCACGTCCTCAATGCCGGGGACAACAGAAATAAAATATCAGTACGGGGGAACAGTAATAAAAATTCATAATAAAAAAAGAAAATAGTTTATTTTAGTTGTAAGGATAATACGACTTCATCGCCTCCAAATTGAATGGTCTCTTCAAATAGTGACGGAGTACCTACTGTCCTCACTCTTCTGGCTTGGTTTCACCGCCTTACTTATTCCTGCTGCGATAGTGTCAGTGTTCCCCATTGTTATGTTTCGTGTTGAACCTTGAAGTCTTGGGAAGTTGGTTTAAATACACGCGCGGCTTATGATAACTGCTATAAATAAGCGACGCACCATTAACAACTGTAGTGACTACATCTGTACATGTGACGGTTGTTTCTTAAAAATATCTCTCTTGCTTGGTCTATAAGTATCTACAGCAAGATTTTTTTATCACCATCCAATTTTTTTCTAGGCATAAAGTATCTATAGATAAGTCCATTTATGAAAAAAAATAGGTATCTAGCAGGATCTAGATAGCTAATCTAGCATGTCAGAGCACTCAGCGCGTAGGTACGGTACTTTGTAGACGACTTTGCGATGTCACATCTTAATATTTTAGTATTGAGGGATACTAAAAGAAAAAACACGTGAGTATTTAATTATTTTCACTTAAGATCAACATATTAAAATTTGGATGGTGATTAAAAAGTCAGGGTGTATATTATAGCTAGCCGACCAGACGAACTTCGTATCGCTTGACATTAAGAGCTATTAATATGTAGTTTTATGCCCGGTTCCTATAATCAACGAATCGTAATCCGTCAGCTAAACCATTCGTATTTTGTTCAAAAGTAACGGAGCGTTACCAATATTTTTAAAAAATGTTTAGAAATACGTAGTATCTCTAAGTAGTCTGTAGTTTAGAATCAATAGTCGGTAACGAGCAACCGTTGTTAGTTATCTTACTAAGCGTACAAAATACTACCATCCGTAATCAAAACGACTCGTTTTTTGAATATAGGAACCGAGCATAAATGGATTAAATTTTATATTACTTATAGCTTATCAAAACCACACGTGATGATCATATTTTATGTTACTTCTTTTCTCCGTGAACTGATTTCAATAATTCTTTTTTTTATGATATTGCAAGGCAAGCAAGCAGACGGATTTCCTGAGGGTAAGGAATTCACGCCGCCTAGAGACACCAAAGATGGTAATGGTGTGTTGCCAACCTGAGGCCGGGATGTTAGGCCTCAAGTTAAAGTAAGTTTACCGGCTACCTTACTTTCCTAACCGGAACACGTCAATGGCAAGCACTGAGGTTGTGTTGGTAGGAATAGGAAGGAGGTGGTAACAATCCGGGCAAGTCGCTGCGAAACTACCACCTAGTAAGATATCACGGTGTTAGTGATGATAAGCCTATGCTCACCTTTTACGAGCTGCCTGGCAAGAAAGGCAGATGGTCTATTCTGCAAAGGAGCCCGGAAAACTGTTTCCAGAGTACCTAAAATGACAAATCCGATTCAAATTTCCAATTTGCATGAAATCGATATTCGAGAGTAACCCTACAGATCAACGGGCGCGTAAGTTTTATTAGTAAGCGGCTTGTGTTTAAAGTTTTTGACATGATGAAAGATATTCCATCATCTTGAATCCACGAAAAACAATGTCTGGAAATGAAATTGTTATTCAGGTTTGTTCGCTGCGCAGTTTAATTTCCACAAGTACTGCGAAACGTTGCTTCACGAGAATCAGCAGAGAACGCTTCGCTGTAACACTTGGAAATAGAAACTTATTTAAACAATGAGCGTGATTTACGAGTAAACAGATTTCAGTTCCCGATTCCGAAATTTCCAAGGGCATTTAACAATAAAGCAATGAAAATTGAACTCTATGTACGTGGAATAGAGGTGAATATTCTGGGTTTTAAGTCATGTACAGGATGTGGAAAATGTAAGTTCAATCTAATTAATATTCTAGTAAAATTATCGCGTCATGTATTTCTTTGATATTAAAAAATTATCTTCACGCCCATATCTCCGAAGAGCTATGCAGAGGCATAACTAAGGCACCCACGACTAGCCGAAGACACTAAGTCCCACTATGTGATAGGTGGCAAGCCTGACAGGTATCAAATCCCGAGCAACATTTTATTTATTAGAAAACAGAAAAAAACAAATTTCCTTCTTGTTGCCCGACCCGGGATTCGAACCCAGGACCTCATGCAGTCAAGTCCAACACCTGAAGCGCTAAACCACAGAGGTGACAACATACCTATGTTATTATAACATTTTAATTTTTATCGCGAATACTTTTCAGATATCGTTTTCAATCAGTAGTATAAGTTATTTCGGTATTTGAACTTACCTACTTACTAAACTAGTTCAAGACTAGACACAATATTAGGTGATTAATCGTTAAATAAAATCACTAGAAATTTGACTAGAGTCATCAGAAAACACTTCGTCACAAATATAGTCTAATTAATAAGCGAAATTATGAACTTTTTTTTGAATTTATAAATATTTTTTTCGTTTTTAAATTTAAGCATACATTAATATACCCCATAAGACACTAAACGTGGATATATGTTATCTTCACGTTTAGTGTCTCATGGGGTAGGCAGAGCGCATCAAGTGCCAGTTACAGTTGTTGACCCGAAGGCACAATACCAACATCTCGAATATTTTCCACGAAAAACTAGAAATTAAATTTATACACATTTATATATACTCGTATGTGCTTCTTAGTAGTAGATGTATTTTTTTTTTATAAATTGCGTCAAGTTTGCTAAACATGCGTTATTTGCTAAACACCTAAGGAGGTTAGGTTACCAATATTTGCAAGTTTAAGTAAAAACAAAAACAAATACGCATCACTTGTTCTCAGATGATCCAATTGGTGTTTAAAATAGGTTTTATAAACACACATATAATTTTAAAATATCAATAAAGTTAGCTTTAAAAATACAATTTTGTGTAAAATACTTTCTTTTCGTAATTGTGCTTAATTAAGACACCTAATACACCTAAATAAGACAATATAAAATTGTTTAATCAGTGAGTCAGCGCACTAGTTGCACCTATGCTTAATAGGTTAACGGGTTAAATCCTAAAATGTTTTTGTTTAATTTTCAATCACCCTGTAAATTGTGGCCACAATAATGCTTTTGAAGTTTATCTCGATGCGATGAAAGTATAATTTGCTTTTGTAAATTTAGGTTAAGATGTAAGGCGTTGGTTGCACTCCTCAAGGCTCCCAGCCGTCTTGGAGTATGTTTACAAACACACCACGCTTTTTCCACTCGTTCATATAACATTAAATAATAGTATATTGTTTTAACAACTAATTGTATTAGAACGTTTGTAAATATGTAGCGGGATTTTCCAGAACATGCCCTGTAGTTATTGATTTCAATAGGTATAATCGTAATGATGTATTTGGTCACCAAATGCTGGTTTTAGTTGGGTAAAATTTTGTGCATTTCCGATATGTATGTATATTTATGTTGTCGGTATGTCATTAAAAGGGCTTGCGAATTTCGCTAGATCAGCTAGTTTTTATAATATATACATTAATAAAAAGTGACCTATATGTTTATAGCCACTAAATTTTACTGTTGATTTATCTATTTTTTTAATTTATTTATCTGTGGTCTAGTGGTCCAGGTGTTGGACTTGAACGCATGAGGTCCCGGGTTCGGTTCGTGGGCCGCACAAAATGGGTCGGCGGTCCGGATGCGCACCGCGGTCCGCTATTTGGTGATCCCTGGTCTATAAGTATCTATATTATAGCTAGCCGACCAGGCGAACTTCGTATCGCTTGACATTAAGAGCTATTAATATGTAGTTTAAAGTGGGTTAAATTTTATATTACTTATAGCTTATCAAAACCACACGTGATGATCCTATTTTATGTTACATCTTTTCTCCGTGAACTGATTTCAATTTTTTTTTATGATATTGGAAGGCAAACAAGCAGACAGATTTCCTGAGGGTAAGGAATTCACGCCGCCTAGAGACACCAAAGACGGTAATGGTGTGTTGCCAACCTGAGGCCGGGATGTTAGGCCTCAAGTTAAAGTAAGTTTACCGGCTATCTTACCCTCCCAACCGGAATACGTGAATGGCAAGCACTGACGTTATGTCGGCAGGAATAGGTAAGGCGGTGGTACCAATCCGAGCGAGTTACTGCAAAACTCTACCATCTAGTAGGATGTCACGGTGTTAGTGACATCCTACTAGGCTTACTATACGCTTGTTTGCTCACTTCTTACAGAGAAGAAGTAATTAATCAAAAGCGCGGGACAAGTGCTAAAAGTAAAGTATTGTTTTGAGGGCAGAAATTAAAGAGAGACTGTACAGAAAGCAAGCGAGGGAGAATGTTAAGGCGACACCACCCTGACTTCCGTATTCAAGAAGCCTACTTGGCTAAGTAATGAAAAAACACTGTGCGAGTTACGACATTTAGATATACATTCCTTGCATCAAGCCATCCAATTATTAAACAATATTTTAAAATTACTAGTGGTCGCCCATTGGTCGAAATTCGACCATAATAAATTTTAATATCTTGACGATAAGAATGCCATCTTCATTTCTCAAGACCAACTACTTTGTTTCCAAACTTTTTAGTGCGCCATCTGTGATCTTTTATCGTTATCATCAATATATTTGTTTGTGTGTGTCAAATGCATGGTAGAGTGGGTAATGTTTTATTTACAGATTTAATGTACTTTATAAGCTTTGTTATTGAAAAATATTAGCTTTCTGCACTTCTCCTACACATAAACTATAAGTGTGCCAAATTTTATGCTCCTCTGTCCACGCAATTTTCGCAAAAAGGGGTCCAAAGCTTTGGCATCACGTATTAATATATACAATATGAATTGGATGGCTTTATGCAAGGAACGCATAGCTAAATGTAATTCGCACAGCGTTTTTTCATTACTTAGCCAAGTATGCTTCTGAACACGGGTGTAAGACTAAAAGGATTTTGGAAGGTGAATCGCAGAGCTTTATTGAAACAGCAGCGGTTTTTAAATCTATTATTGAGTATAAGCTGAAGGAAACTATTAGCCATATAGCCGTATAGCCATCCAATTCATAAACAATACTTTATTATGAATTGGATGGCTTGATGCAAGGAACGCATAGCTAAGTGTAATTCGCATAGCGTTTTTTCCATCACTTAGCCAAATATGCTTCTTGAATTCGAGTGAAAGACTAAAAGGATTTTGGAAACAGCAGCGCTTTTTAAATCAATCATTCAGTAACTGAAGAAAACTATTTTATTCAATTTAGCTACCTCTGTCAATAAACTATTAAAATCGTAAAAACTAATGAGATTTATGGTGGAGGTATATTAAATGGGATTTCGTTTCCCCGTCACACCGCAGCGGGGGTGGCCGCCCGTGGTTCCAGAGAAACTTTGTTGATAACATTCTTACACCGGGCGATAATTGTTTTATCCTAAATTCCTCTCTGTGTTTTGTTTTTATTGGTGTTTACGCACATACCGTGAAATAACATTTTATTTACTGGTATATTGCACAAATTGATCTAATTCCAAAGTATTTTTAATGTTGTTGGGATTTAAATTGATGTAATTCCAAAGGAGGTATTTCTACTATTAATAGTTTTAAATTGTCGTAATTCCAACTTTTTATTATTATACGACTTATGTAATCCAATCCAAATCCAAAGTATTTTGACTATTATTATCTAAGTACTTAGTACCTATTAAGTAGTTTACTGAGTAATCTAGATATCAAATCAAAATATGTTAAGACGCTCAAAAGTGTTGACGTGAAAACTTCGTTGCGCGCTTTTTTGGAATGGGTAAAAACTTCTAAACTCGCGTCGGGACACGTGACCTGATCGAAAATTTGTAATACGGCGCAGGGCGCTTGCGCGAATGTTCATATTGTCATGTTTGTTTACGATAGCGCAATAAATGAATATTGTATTCTATCACATATTTATAGTACATTCGTGCTAAATTATTCCCTAACCATTCCAAAATATCAAAAATGCACAACGTTAATGTTCAAGTTTTCACTTCTGTCAGCACTCCTGGAGTGCAACCCGTCGTTTCTTTAATTTGGAAAACCAATATAAGTAAAACGAGCGTAAAGATGTTATATTAGATATGCTATGTCATACAAAAATCGTCTAGATTGTATGTCCGTTCATTATTCATTCTTAATTCTTCCAACAAAATGTGGCTACAAAATTGGAGAAAATCACTTCAAACTGGACATAAATTCTAATCTGATGTGCCCGCGTGGATATTTCATCATCATCATTATGTATTCCGCTTAATTAAGTTATTTATGTGCTGCTGTGAAAAAACTAGTACGGTGCAGTTTCTTATAATTTATGTAGGGGAGACCGAGGTGAGTTGTGACATAGGAGAGCTGTGACATCGTTGATTTTTGGGAATCTATAAACTGTTTGTTAAATTGCAATAATGCACGTTTGGTAGCTTGGATTTGAACTGATAAACGTACACTAGTGCGAGTTTAATAACCGTTAATAGGTTCCAAAAAATCAAGGATGTCATAACTCTCCTATGTCACAACTCACCTCGGTCTCCCCTAAGACTGCTTGGACAGTTTACGGGTGCATAGCTCGGTGTGTGTAAACTTTGCGCAATATGAAGATCCGCAAAATCTGATGCTACAATTCTGCAATAGGCACCTCCTTCACAAAATTACTTTTAAGGCCCCATACTTAGTCAGCCAGAAGAGCCAATCACCGCACTCCCTCGTTCCATGATTACTATGAAATATTGCGCTCTAAAGTAAACGTCTTAAGCGACAAATCACTATTTTTGACACTATAAAAGTAATTTGAAAAAAGTATAAAAACTGAATCACTTATCTTTTAGGTATAGTACTTATCTATGTTTATGTTAAATCTGGTGTCGATATTTTCATAATTAAAGTAGACAGTTGGGTTTTGATTTCAAAAAAGGGTTAACTTTTTGATTTTTATCTATCGAGCAAAGTGAAATGAATCGTGTTTTGGAAACACTAGTCTTATAAAGCATATTCATGTTAATCTAGTGTGTATTTTTGTCACCAAGATTTATGATTGCTTTGTATGACAAAAACATTAAACTGCTGACGTATTTTAGCGTATATGCCCCTTAACACAAATGCTTTTAATTTTAATTTTTAAAAAGTACAGACGATGATCTAAGCGCAGTAAACCTGCGAAAAACCAACTTCGATTTCCTAAAGCCAATATATGTAAACAAAAATTAAGTACTTTCTTATATTCTATCATCAGATGCAACTTAATAGCTCGCAAATACGCTCAAATAAAAAAAAAACATCTACTTAATTGATTTAGAAATGACCAAGAAACCAATTTACTTAAATAATAAATATGGGAGTCATATAACCTCCTTCATTTTTGAATGTTGGTTAAAAATTAAATAGTTATTGTAAAAATAAGCAAAGTACATAAAATGTGGTAAAGAAAAGCAAGATATTTAAAATTGACAAGAGAGCAAACTAGAAAGCAGCTCCTTTGATGTTAAAAGACAACCTACGCCTAAGACACCATAGACGTTATTGGTGGGTATCTTATGTCAGAGATTTAGGCCACATGTACCTACAAGTTAACCTTTTACCTTCTAGAAAAACTTCAATTACGAGCATGACGCTAGGGCGACAATATAGGTAAGGCGGCACTTTACTTAGTCATGACTGACTATACCAGTGCAATAATTACCAGCATGCGATGGGGTCATCGCATCCCGACGGTGATAAAATATCTACATAGCTTATCTATTTCCAAATGTCTTAAAAGTGTCATTAACTTGTGAATAGCGCCGACAGAATTCACATAAGCCGCGTCAATGTAGATAACGTCGGTAATACAACTGAGGTGGCCATTGTTCCACTCTTAATGGACCACCCGTCTAACATGGGATGGAATCCTCGCAAAAACAGTTAAATGTCGATGCCGAAAAAAGGAACAAGAAAAACTATCTCGAATACGTCCCTTGAAGAATTCCGTAGGTATTTTATCACAGGCAGTGTCAAATTGTTGGAAATGTACAGTGACGGATTCAGTCTTCATGCTGGAGGTATATCTGGTTTTGCAGACAGAAATTAATAACCTTCAGATAGATTTAAGTCCTGGGTCGGGAAACAAAAAAATTGAAAATGTGTATTTTCAATTTTATATTAAAAATAACGTTACCCGAGATGGGATATGTGCCCTTTAGGCGAAGGGCTTGCCACCTATCACATTGTGGGGCTTAGTGTCTTCGGCTATTCGTGCGTGCCGTGGTTGTGCCTCTGCCTACATATTCGGGAATACGTATGGGCGTTAAGATACTTTAATATTTAAATCGGCACCCTTCGTCTCTTGCTCGCTTCCTCTATCTATTTGAGTTACTGAAGATTCCGATCACGAGGAGAATTTTATTATTCCTTATCAATTATTACACTCAGATTAGTTAATCCCAAGCCCGGGACACGTGTACAGTGACAGATTCAATCTTCATGCAAGAGATCGGTTATATACTCCAGGACTAGGTTGACTAGGCTAGGGCGACTACTATTCGCCCTTGCTGGATAGATAGTAGGTAACTACCCAGGAAAGTGGTGTTAATGACTCAAATGTAATTCTTACATAAAGAAGGACAAGCTGCGTTGCTTACATAAGACCTTTTCACTGTGTCAAACGATTCCGGTCTTGTGGTAGGTATGAAAGGAGCTAGCCTTTGTGATAAATGTGAATAAAGATTTTTCTGATTCTAATGGGTCTCGGATCCGCCGCCACTAGTTATGGTGAACATATTAGCAAAGTTTTTTTCTGATTCAGATTCTAATGGACACCTCCTTGGATACCTTTGAATCTAGAGCTGTATATGTGACGGTGATACATTTAATGAATTTACATAAATTCAATTTACATATGTATCTTCGCGCCAAGTCTCTTACGAGGTTGGCAGAGTATTACCAAATGTTAGGATCCTTAAAGACATCTAACTTCCTCCTTATTCACAACTCTTTCCTGAAAAACACGCCAGTTTTGGAGACTCGTGACTCGACCCTCGGATGAAACCCTTCGGATTAATCAAAATAAATATCAAATATGATTTTGTTATGGGATAAAACAGCAAAAAAGATACTTCTTTTAATGGTATGAGCCAATGATGGCTTATAGAACCCTTTTAATCTAAGCTCGACTCTTTCGAGCTACCCAGCAAGGATGCAGATGCTTCTCGACATAGGGAACCCATTAAATAACATATATTTATTATTTTCTACCGAAAAATAAGCATTTAGGCCTAGTTGATAGGCTTTGCGTCACAAAGTGCTCTAGATGCGAAGGCTCTGCAATCATATAGGTATGTATATAACATATATAACCTGGATATAACCTGTACCTTACCTGTTTCTGCCCCCCAAAAAGATAGTGCTCGCCACTATCACGTTCCACAACTTTATAAGCCTTAGGTATTAATACCGTTGTCATACTATACACATAAGTATTATTAGAGTATGTAAAATAAGGTGTTACAAACACAAACTTTCTCAAGGCTAATGTAGGTGGGAGGTAGGTAAAATTTTATTAACTTTGACCTATCGGTTGGAAGTGGGTGTTGCTGCAGTTCAGGCAAGACTAGCCGATTCGGCGAACTACGGTTATGACTACTGTGGAATCGCGCGTGGAATGTAACGGATCGGTATGGTCAAATATTTTTCTAAGGTCCAAATTTCAAGTTATATGGTAACTTTGTACTGGAGGTTGATATGTCTGTAATTTCTAAACTACAAAACTTAAGACTTGGAGAAAACGACGGGTTGCACACCGGGAGTGCCGGCAGAAGTGAAAACTTAATAATTAACGTTGTGCATTTTTGTCATTTTGGAATGGTTAGGGAAAAATTTTTGCAAGAATTGCTTTAATTATCAGTATGAAAGTACTATCATTTATGTAGTCGAATGCAATATTCATTTATTGCGCTATCGAATACAAACATGACAACACGAACATTGTCGCAAGCGCCCTGCGCCGTTTTACGAATTTTCGATCAAGTCACGTGTCCTGACGCGAGTTTAGAAGTTTTTACCCATTCCAAAAAAGTACGCAAAACCGCTAAAGTAGTTATAACTTCAAAAATTACGCGTCAATCTCTCTCTAAAAGTGACATCTCCACCGCTTCTTGGGGGTTATCTTAGTCAAATATATAAATAAATATATAACTTAAGTCAAATATTGCATTAATGCATCAGTCGTAACGAGGTGGTATAATACTGTGCAGCAATTTGCATGGATTAACGCTTTAACTATTCCGTTTATAACGCCAGTGTTTGCCAGTGTCGTTTTCCATGCTAAGGTAGAGTGACTCGTACATGTGACCTTAGATCCGTGTCAAAAGATAGTTGCTGGTTCGGTGTGTTTCGATATAAACAATTTTTCGTAAAACCTTAAGTTTTAAGTTAGGTAGTATCTAAACTTCAAAAGCCACATCGAAAGAGGTAAGAATACACGTTTTCGTATTTTGGATTATCCCGTTTAAACCTATCCTATTTTACATAAGACGCAAGAATTTTTACAAACACAAGTATTAAATTCTTATTCAAACAATACGAAATACTTTAACACCACAGGCTACAAAATACATTAGGGGGGTTGATAAAAGCTTTTGAGTTTGTGACTAATACTTTACCTAAGGAACCGTAAAATCCAGTGTAAATTTTCTAACATTCCAGAGATAAGGAGACGGACATGAAAGCGATAGGTGACAAAGGACCGAAGCTAACCTCTCATTCATTACCAACCTTTTTGGAATAACTAATCTTGACTAAAAACTGATTGTGTAGCAGATCGGAGTGAACAGGTTAATTAGTAATGTAGTTAATTAATTATCTGAAAGTTTTTACATAGAGTATCATATTCTATCTTACTATTATTATACGTCGATTACTCTCATTCTCTTGCGGATTACCGAATTACGCATAATACCTTGCAGAGAAACACCGAGCACAGCTCTCTCCATAGCACTCTGAGCGACTCTGAGCTTATTTAAGAAACATTATATTTATTTAGATGAAACTTCACAATTATATTCCTACCCAGTTTATAAATATTTTTTAAATAGTTGAATATAATGAATAGTAACAGTTTAATAGTTGAAGCTCAATCGGCATATTTTAGTTTACGTTACGTCGACTTCAATAATAATTTCGTCTAACGTCCAATATTAGTTACCTATTTAAGATAAGAAATCGTGCTTTTTTTAGATCAGATGCCAGGTAACCGCTGTTATTTTTCAACAGTTAAGGCCCCACACTCAGTCAGCCAGAAGAGCCAATCACAGCGCTCCCCCGTTCCATGATCTATGAACAATGGCGCTCTAAAGTAAACGTCTTAGGCGACAAATCACTATTTTTGACACTATAAAAGTAATTTGAAAAAAGTATAAAAACTGAAACACTTATCTTTTAGGTATAGTAGGTACTTATCTATGTTTACGTTAAATCTGGTGTCGATATTTTCATATTTGAAGTAGACATTTGCGTTTTGATTTCAAATAAGGGTTAACTTTTTGATTTTTTTTCTATCGAGCAAAGTGAAATGAATCGTGTTTTGGAAACACTAGTCTAGTAAAGCACATTCATGTTAATCTTGTGTATTTTTGTCACCAAGATCCATGATTGCTTTGTATGAAAAAAACAATAAACTGCTGACGTATTTTAGCGTATATGGCCCCTTAACAAAAACATCTTAGCAACAAAGCTCTAGAAGGTCTATCTTTGTCCGGAGATAGGTTATTAATATTGGCCGTAAGTACACAAACATTGAATGATCTAGAATTGGTGTTAATGTAAACACCTCAGCAGTGCACTTAAATGCAATAAGTAGATTTTAAAAACGGTTCAGAAATGACGGAGAAATATATTATGCCATGCATAAAAATGTAGTTGGAACATATCTACATATATGTAGCTATAGCCTCTTCCTTTTTACGTAATCGGTTAAAAATATGACTGTTTATTATGGAATAGAATCTGCTTTGTCTATCTGAACTCACACTCTACATATTCTTAAAATAATTCAATAATACTTATTTTAAAAATGTTTTTGGATATCAAACGAACTTACCTGATGAAGTCCAACCTTTCTTAAATATTCTGTATTCACGGAAATTATTAAATATTAACACCCTAAAATATACTTTTTTACTTACGTATATATCAATACATGTTAGGTTTTTAAGTCCTATCAAGGCAAATCGTCTTATGATCTAGATCAGGGATGGGCAAATTACGGCCCGCGGGCCGGATTCGGCCCCTGAGAGATTTTAATCCGGCCCGTCGAGGGTTTTTTTTAGAAAAAATATGAACCTCCTTAAAAAAATGGTCGAAATATTAAAAGACTGTTTAAATTTAAACAATTAAGGTACTGAATCGATACTTCAAACATATATATTGCGCAGTTCATACGTTAAGACTACATAAATAGATTTTTTTTAATATAGGATTATAAAATAAAATAAAAAATGCCTTATATTATCCTTATACAACGTTTATAAACGTAATATTTACTGCTATTTTTAGGTGTTTTAATAAACCGGCCCGTGGTCAAAAGAATTTGCCCACCCCTGATCTAGATCAAAAGCAACAGATATTTTAACAAAACAAAATTTGATATTTTTGTATCTGATTCAACATTATTTAGATTTTAAGCATGACACGGCGTGTTTATTTCTAACTCAGGAAATTCATTATCTCCCAAATTCCATTTTTTTTAAAGTACTTTGAAACGCAACGTCTTAAAACTTAACTTCTAAAAACCCAACTATTTAAAAATGCTAATAACATCATTGAACCAACTTTAAAACCTGTACTATTTTTTGCTGAATCAAGTTCTAGATTGAGATATAATTAAAGACGTATCATTAAATTCAATATCGCTGCGGTCTGTTGTGTTTGTTACACTTATTTTGTTAATACCAACTAATGGTATTAACCGACCAGGCAACCTTGATACGAGACTCTCTGGGGACGCCTCCATTCCTTTTTAGGGTTCAATTCAATAATTTGAATAAACATTTTTATATTTTAAATATCTTTATTAAACTATAACTAAAACGTTACTGCGTTGCTGTTGCATAAAACTGAATTCAATTTCAATTTTGTTTTATCTAACAGAAATAACAACAACAAAAGATTCGGAAGACATTTTTTACCTCGAACAACACCCTTGTAATCAGTTATCTATGGCGGTATTTCCAAACAATTATTATGACTTAGGGACCTTCAAGAAAAGAGCGTACTTAAAGGTCGGTAACGCATCTGTGATAGTCCTGGTGTTACGGATGTCCGTGGGCGGCGGTGATCACTTTCCATCAGGTGACCCACTTGCTCTTTTGCCTCCTCTTGTATAAAAAAAACTTAATTCATCCTGTGCCAGGCAGCTTGCAAAAGGCGAGCATAAGCTTACCGTCACTAACACCGTGATATCTGACTAGGTGGTAGAGTTTTGCACGTACTCGTCCGGATTGCACCACCGCCTTACCTATTCCTGCCTCCATAACGTCCAATGCTTGCCGTTGACCTGTTCCGGTTCGGAGGGTAAGGTAGCCACAGTAAGGTCAACTACCATCCCTGCCTTAGGTTGGCAACGTATCATTACCACCTTCGGTGTATTTACGCGACGTGAATTTCTTACTATCACGAAAGCCGTCTGCTTGTTTGCCTTTCATTATAATAAAAAAAATAATTGAATATAGAAAACACGTGTTATAACTTAAACAGGCTAAACTAAATGTCAAAGAAAATTATACAGTATCAGATAGAGGGTTTATCTACTCTTTGCAATGAAAAAGGAAATAAAAAAGGAGTAATCAAGGTCATTCCTGAAATTTTGTGCTTAGTGTAGCAAAAAAATTTATATTTTTTGGTTAGTTGAAAGTTTCTCGCAATTCGTCTGCAATCATAATTAATCGATTTTCATGGCTTGATTTCCCATAAAAATTTGATCATCTCCCGATGAGGGTTAGATTTTAGAGTTATATGGATTTGGAAGATGGCCAAAAAAATAAAAGCTAGTTACAATTTATTTTTTCTTAAAAACTTATAAGAGCAATAAACATAGGATTTATATTTTGTTTTCACTTTTGAACTACGGAGTCAATTAAACATTATTAAACCGTCAAATAATTTGATTATAAAAAAAATGTCTTCGCGCCCATATCCACGAAGAATTAGGCAGACACACAACCAGGCACTCACAAATAGCCAAAGACACTACAGTCTACAGTGCGATAGGTGGCAAGCCTATCGCAAAACCGGGCATACATCCAATCCCGAACAACACTATATTTATTACAAAATTGGTAAAACCATATTTCTTTTATGTTGCACGACCCACCTAGTTTAGTACAATTTAAGTAGTAGGTTCATGTATATATCATTTTAGTAGATTCATGTCTGTATCATTATGCATTATTATTATTTTATATAAAGTATCTTCACGCCCATATCCCCGAAGAGGTAGGCAGAGGCACAACCAGGATACCCACGACTAGCCGAAGATACTAAGTCCCACAATGTGATAGGTGGCAAGCCTATCGCCAACCGGGCAGATATCCTATCCCGGACAACATTTTTTTTATTAGAAATTTAGAAAAACCCAATTTTCTTTTGTTGCCCGACCCGGGATTCGAACCCAGGACCTCACGCAGTCAAGTCCAACAACTGAACTGAACTGAACCGCTAGACCACAGAGGCGATTATTTTATATACCTATTATTTAGGTGTTATTTCGCCTCTAACGAGTTGTACGACAGTGAAGCAGATGGTCTCTTTTAAACGGGCATTGTTGCACATATTTTTAAATCACAATCTATTATAACTCAACTAGCTGACCCGGCGAACTTCGTACCGCCTTAGCGTAGCAATGATAGAATGATAGAAGAATAGTAGATACTACTTTATTTTGTATAGCTGACCTATCTTACGTATGAGTACCTATTCAATTTGAACTGCAAAATTAAATGTATATTTTTCAATATTTCTGAGAGATTTTCT
>NJDD01000160.1:43017-56164 GCA_002245505.1 Calephelis nemesis
ACACGCCAATGTAAATTAGATTTCTGCATAATGATGAAAATTGTGATTTGAGTTTACATAAAGAGTAAAGTCGTCTCTGTGGTCTAGCGGTTCAGTTGTTGGACTTGACTGCATGAGGTCCCGGATTCAAATCCCGGGTCGGGCAACAAAAAGGTAATCGGATTTTTCGAATTTTCTAAAAAAAAAGTTGCTCGGGATTGGATATGCGCCCGGTTGGCTGGCTGGCAACTTAACACATTGTGGGACTTAGTGTCTTCCGGTAGTTATGGGTGCCCTGGTTATGCCTCTGCCTACATCTTCGGGAATATGGGCGTGAAGATGCTCTGTTTTAAAGAGTAAGTAAATAAATTTAATGTAACATATACCTAACACACTATAAATTTTCATATATATTTTAAGTAGACTAGCGGTCGCCCATTGGTCGAAATTCGACGATAATAAATTTCATCTTTAAGTTATTCATTACAAATTATTAAAATATTATTAAGGTCTCATTGTTAATTATCCTTTTGGTAAAAACGCCATCTTCATTTATCAAGACCAACTACTTTGTTTCCAAACATTATGAATGTAGCTTGTGCGCCATCAGTGATCTTTTATCATTATCAATATATTTGTTTTTGTGTCAAATGCATGGCAGTATATATACTGCCATGTCGGTTAAAAAAGGAGCGCAACAATTCATTAATGGCAGCAGTTTAATTTTTTCTCTATTTTACATTCTCTGGCTCTACGAAAAACATTTTTGTCTTCTTTACATAGACAATTTTATTTTACCAACTACAAATGAGAAGAGATAAGGTTGGATTCGATTAAATTATGAATATCTTGAGCAAAATAAAAAATATATATCCGACATCTTTCTAAGCAAATATAATCTCAAATCTTATATGAATTTTGGAAAAATAGTCCGTGAGATAGATTTGACTTCAGAAAAAAGTATTGAGTGATTCGAGTATTTTATGCATTTTACACTGTTTGTTGGTTCCAGGACTAATCTTGTAATTGTTTTCCATGTTCTTCTTTAATATGTAAGTTCTATAGCTCCTAGAGCTCATATAGCTAATAAACTTACAAAAGGACGTTGAAGCCACGGGAAGCAGTTGGTTTAAAAACTGTTCTTTCTTAATATGTACAAGTATTAGTTAAATGAATATTTAAAATTACAGCTACGCATATTGTAATATAGGTTAAAACAGACGTTTACATTAAATTTGCTTATTAATCCACATATTTGAATTTATTATACCTAAATTCTTTCGTATTAAGCTGGCTTCACTGAAAAGCAATTAAAACACCTTAAACCACAGACCAGCACCTAACAAAGTAGACATGTCTTTCGCGTTGAGGGTTTAAGTACAGTTTTCTTATTTTTATTTAGGTGTCGGCAATTTTTTAACGACTTTAGAAAAAGAAGGTAGTTTTAAGTGCGCTGCCTATATTTATTATGTTCGTTTATCAATTTATCTTTTTTTCATTTGGAAGACCTTAATTCTGATTGCCATTGCCACCCAGTTAGGATCTGACAGTGGGATCCCCAGAGATTTTGAGAAAAATCTTCTATTTTATGATTTAATTCGACATCATATTGGGATTGATTTAGGTTTACACAGGATTTACTGCATTTGAACAGGACCTAAATTAGAAGACGACAACCGGGACTATAGCCCCCGGGGACTCCACAAACGAGGAGAGAGGAGTGAGACACTAGTGACTAGAGGTTTCGTGTAAAATAATCTTTCTGATTCCAACAAGTAAACATCTTTTCCTTTGAGATTTTTGACTGGTTTACAAAAGTGAACCTGTACCTAAGGTAAAATAACCTGAAAACTATGGATAAAGACTCACAGGAACTTTTACAAAAATGATTATACTGTTCTAAAATAACAATAGAAAACTCGAGTTAAAAAACCCTCAATTTTATTTGGCAAAAAAATGTGATTGATGACTATTTTTTTATGACTGATTTTATGATTTATTTTATTTATGACTGATTTAAATAATTGAAATTACTGTGTGTAAGCTAATGCATCATACACATGAACTTATAGGATAAATAAAAGTTTAAGGTCTTTAATATTATAACAATTAAAGTTATCAACCTTAAACAATTAAAGTCAAATATACATCATCTGTATACACATATTTTAATATTAGATATTTATCTTTAAAAAGTACAATTGTATATTTTTAAAGATAAAAGTCTAGTAGTGAAGATACTAGATATTTATCTTTAAAACATATACAATTGTACTCTTGACACGCTTTCCTTCCATTCATTCAAAAAATTTTCATGTTTTCTTATCTGTTCATGCGATTAGGTTATGAAATTGGCTTCCTAGTGAGGTTCGTGGCAGACTTTTTTTAAAGAAAACTAAAATGGAGCATTATCATTTTCTTTCGATGTCCAAAAACTTTTTTTTGAGTTGTTTTGTTTTATTTTTTTATTAGTTTATTTTATACACGTGCACGTATGTCAGCTTTTTGTTATGTTGATTCCTGTAAACGGGTTATCTGTAAGAAATCTCTGTATGAGATAAGGTCGCCTTTTGTATACTCGTATGTATTTAACACTTTATAAATTTTTAAAAGAATTTAATAATAACAAGTGTTTTTTTTTATGATATTGGAAGGCAAACAAGCAGACGGATTTCCTGATGGTAAGAAATTTCCGCCACCTAGAGACACCAAAGGTGGTAATGGTGCGTTGCCAACCTGAGGCCGGGATGTTAATCCTTGAGCAAAAGTAAGCTTACCGGCTACCTTACCGTCCGAACTGGAACACGTCATGACGTTATGGCGGCAGGAATAGGTAAGGCGGTGGTACCAATCCGGGTGAGTCGCTGCGAAACTCTGCCACCTAGTCAGATGTCACGGTGTTAGTGAAAGTAAGCCTTTGCTCGCCTTTTACGAGCTGCCTGGCAGGAAGGCAGATGGTCTATTCTTCAAAGGAGCTAGGACCAACACGGGGAACACTTACACTTGATTAAAATATACACAATTTTAATATATACATATAATAAACCTGTAGAGGGGTCAATTCTGTACATTGAAAATATCGAAAAAATAAATAGCACATGTAACTGGATCTATACCAAACCCAAAACAATAATGTGATTAAAAATATTTTTTGTCTGTCAGTCTGTCTGTACATACATATATATGTTCAGGCATCACGTGAAAACTAACGGTTCGTTTTCGATGAAACTTGGTATAATTATAAGTTATTATCCTGGGCATAAAATGAAATATTTTTTATCCTGGAGAAATACGTAGAAAAAAAACCTAATTTTTCAGTTTTAGATCGACATCCGCGCGGCCGGAGTCGCGGTCGGAAGCTAGTTATAAATAATAAATGTCATTAGACAAGTTACACAAATTAATCCAACCCCAAAGAAAACTAATTTGATTGTGTTAGTCAATAATTCGAATTTAAAGAAATACTTAAATAGATACAAGAATATACTTAATAGCATCTAATCACACAAATGCTTTCCCCCGTCGAGTATCGAAACTGCGACTCGCCGTTGGTCGCTAGATTTAAGCGTGTACGCTGGTCCCTCGACCAATGACACGATTCTATTAGTTATGCATGTCGATTGTTTTTCTCCAGTCATTATGAAGCAACAAATCATAATACGATTTAATCTTCTAGCTTTATGTGATTTCGCTTTGTCATTCATAATTGGTCATGTCTTTGGAATTACGATTTAGGCATGTCTACCTTAGTGTGTAGAAGTCTCTGTTTTGTATCGAGAACATGTTTGTACACCATCTGCTCACATTTCCCAATCTTCCATAAAATAAATTAAACAAAATTATGGTGCCTACCTATAAGACGTTTAATTCTGAACATTTAAGTGTCGATGACTTCTTCTCTCTGTCACTATAATGGTGTTATGTAAAGAGAAATGCAAGAGAAGTTAGGAAACAGTGACATCTAGGACATTCAGTAGGGCTACTCTTGAACCTCGATTCGTGCAATATTGGAATTTGGAATCGAGTATGTCATTTTAGGTACCTTTGAACACAATATACTGGCGAATCATTAACATTAAGTTTTTAGTAAACAATAGATTATTTTATTGAATTTGTTGAATTTATTTGTAACTAACTGTTAGCTAATGTCCGATAGTACTGTGTTCTAAAGTACCTAAAATGACATATCTATTCGATTCCAATTTCCAATTCGCATGATATCGTTTTCTCCCCGTGTTGGTCCGGGCTCCTTTGTAGAATAGACCATCTGCCTTCCTTGCCAGGCAGCTCGTAAAAGGCGAGCAAAGGCTCACCGTCACTAACACCGTGAATTCTGACTAGGTGGTAGAGTTTAGCAGTGACTCGCCCGGATCGGTACCACCGCCTTACTTATTCCTGCCGCCATAACGGAATGACGTGTTCCGGTTCGGAGGGTAAGGTAGCCGGTAAACTTTCTTTTGCTCGAGGCCTAACATCCCGCCCCCAGGTTGACAACGCACCATTACCACCTTTGGTGTCTCTAGGCGGCGTGAATTTCTTACCATCAGGAAATCCGTCTGCTTGTTTGCCTTCCAATATCATAAAAAAAATATCGAGATTCAATACGATAACAAGTTATTACGTAATACGGAAGGTAAACGCGGTTTTTCCTGACTAAAAAGCCTCCATACTTTGAAACTTTCAAGAGTCCAGCTTATATTAAATAGGTCATCAACTAGACCAACTAGAGAACTGTGCAGTAACTTACTCGGGAAGGCATCTGTAGCCCAACCTTTTCTGGCAGTGATTACATTTGGCATTCTCGTATTCGGTTTGCAGACAGAGTAGCCGGTAGAGCTGCACATTAGACTTGGCCACAGGACAGCGACACATCTTTAACATCTATGGTATCTATAGGTCAGGGTATTCTCAGCATCAGAAGAGCCGTGTGTTAGCTCGCTGTCTTATCCCTTTAAACAGCATACATTATTAAACCTAACTTGAAAATTACTAGTTGTGACCACCACCACAGAATCTACACCTTTCGAAAAACCGCCGAAATCTATTCGATATTGACCTAGTGATCGCTTAAGAAACATACTTATAAATTAAGGTCAACTGATAAGCCTTGTTTTTTTTTTCTTCTTTTATAAATATGGCTTTCGATCGTTTTTCACGGCTTAGTTTGCCAATATTAAGTTAGTTAATTCTTATACAGTCATTAGTCATTATGTACAAAGGCATGTCAGGTCAGGGTCTTGAGTAAAGCGGTGGCTTCGTTACTCAAACTCATCTAGTAGGATTTGACGGCAGCGACGAAATAGACGATACACTAATTTCTTCATGATTATTTCATTTGTGCACTTTCATTGAACAAAATTAATCTAATGTCCACCTAAAGTAACTAATTTCACTCAATATACACTCGAAATTCAATAATATTGAAAAAATTACGAACGATTTTTTGGAACTGAATATTAATAATCCGCAAATAGGTACTGTGTACAAGAGTACCCAAAATGACATATCCGATTCCAATTTCTAATTCGTAAGAAATCGAGATTCAATAGTAACCCTAGAGGAGTAGGTGCCAGTAATGATCAATTTCCGAAAACATCTTGTCTTGGAGTTTCGGGATTTAATCTTTTAAGTACCGATAAACTACTCAGTTGACATCTAAAAAAATAACAATAAACAGCATCAAGTACTACATTCTATTCATTTCAACCATAAGTACTTCATCAAAATAAAACGGTATTGTGAAAACATACGTACCAATGTGATGACGCATGACAGGTACTGTGGTCAGTTTGGGTCTTGTTTAGGGTTGCCACCTTTATTTTTTATAAATAAGTAGAGTACAATAGTTATTAAAGGTTAGTAAAAAGTACAAAGTGTCGAAATAACGGACTGTTAATTTTCAACGGACGGTAAATCGCAGGTGTTTATATGACGACACATATTTTTAATAGGCCAGAGACAATAGGTATATAAATAATTTCTGCTTAGAGTTAGACTATACACAACAATTTTAAAGTAGATGACACTTTTTGATATTTTTTTTATTGAAAGAATAATCTGAATTCTTGTAGTATAATTAACATTAATTAATTCACTGATTTTAGGGCTAAAATAAACAACTTTCATGTTCTGACAAATTTAGATTAGGTTGCTTTAAAAAATTGTTCAAAAAGATTAAAAAAAACTACGCTTTAGTATTAGACAAAAATATCAGACCCTTAACATTTTTGAATCCGAGACAAACGTAATCATAAAGTGTAGAGTACAATTACCTGAAATATATAATGTATTTAATACTTTATTATAGGAGTTTTGGCGCCATCGAGAGAAAAGATGGTCGAAATTTTTTCATAACGATTGAATTTCGTGTTAATATTGAGTGAAATTAGTCAATTTTGGTGGCATTTTGCACAATTTTGTTCAGTGAAAGTACACAAATGAAATAATTATGCAGAAATTAGCGTATCATGTATTTCCTCGTTGCCGCCAAATCTCATTACATGAGCTCGAGTAATGTGACCACCGCTTTACCCAAGAGCCTGACATGACTTACTAACGACTTATGACTGATGACTAATTATAATTGAATAAAATTGATATAAAATTTGATGCAAATTTCAACTTGACTAATTTCAAAATATTATGTACTACGTGAAGGCCAAAACCTGAAGAAATAATAATATTTTATTATAAAGCTTGGGTGGCTACCCTAACATTGTCCATGGTACAGAGTGGCGCTAAAATTCTATTTCGCCACGTACCGCTATTGTCTAAAATAAGCGCCACCATAAAAAATGAGATGCCGACGGAAGTAAACTCAAAGCGAATGCCATGGCACAAAAAGTTGCCGAAAAAAAACCGCATAATGCAGTCGAGAGGCAGTGTGGGCTCGGCCGCTCTTGTAAAATTTATAACAGCTCTATTTTGTTTACCTGCTTGACTTTGCATTATACTGTCCAGTAATTGGAGGCATTTGACGATGAATTATTAATTTATTGACCATAGTTTCGCTTTGGTTTTTATGGAGACGCTAAAACGTTCTTTAGTATTGTTTTTTTTTGTTTGGGTTTTAAATAAGTGATATAACATTCCAATGAATAAGAATTTGTTGTCCGATTATAAATGTATTATATTATAAGGATAATAAGATGTATGTTATCTTTTTAAGGATATCTTTAATATTGAAAATAAATTATTGTTTTATTTATTTATCAAAACCTTGCCACATACCTACTTAATTTTTTTTTATTTTGTATGTAATATGAAAGAGCTTTAAAATAATTTTCTCAAAAAGAGAGACATATTATCTTCCTGTTAAGACAGGAGATTTGAAAAAAAAGCTTCAAGGCATTAAGCGCGGTGCTTTATTGTTTATCACTAAATACTATAAAAAAAGTCGCTTCCTCTGTCCCTTTGTATGCTTAAATCTTGAAAACTACGCAACGGATTTTGATGCGGTTTTTTTTATTAGATAAAATGATTGAATAGGAAGGTCTATATGTATATTTTGTAACCATGCGAAGCCGGGGAGTGCAGCTAGATTTTTGTATAATTATATGTTAGGCAAATAATTGTTATAGTATCTACATTATTACATACAATTGGGCATTTTGCTTATATGCTATAGAGGTCAAGTGTTGTCGTTGATTTCGTGTCGTTCAAGGTGATTTCGTTTTCCAGGACAACACATGTTCCTATTTTCGAATCAAAATAACGTTACCCAGGATAGAAAACTTTGAGATGGCGATAGGCTTACCACGTATCAAATTGTGGGAGCTAAGTACCTTCGGCTAATCTGTTTGCTCTTATTGTACCTCTTCCTCTTCAGGGATGCTGGAGTAAAGGTTCTTACTTACTTTCATAAAGTTCGAGGTTTTCTGCCTGGTCTTTCTTGTAGAGTTTCATCGAGCCGGTAATAATTGTTTTATTTGTTAATGTATGAATATCTTTAGATGAGATGAATAAACATTAGTTTATGTTTGACATAGTGTACCTATGAATAATCTCTTAGAAAGCGATTACTAGATCTGTTTTTTTGTATTGTAACAATAGAAAATATAATAGCGTATATCGTAACAAAGATTATGTAAATACTACAAAATTATTAGATAGATATTTGGACTGTTCCTCGGTTGGAATTGTCTTGAACTTAGATATTTGAGCACCAAAAATGTTTGAAATTAGTTAATACAAAGTGGATATTTCTGAATAAGGAAAACTACATTTAAGTGGAAACTTTTGTAAAGGAAACCTTGAAAAGATGCCTTTAAGTTAAAGCAATGTGATATTGTCACGCATGTATTTATAGTCCAAGGGCCGTTTGCTATTTAAGTAGGTGAATTTCTCAATCTTCTTAAGAGTAAGTTGCGGATATCCAAATGCTTTTGCAATGATCACTTGCCATCAAACCAGTAGGCTCATATGGGTTTTATGGTATTGGTTAATAAATACATAAGTTGTTTTTACGTTTAAAATTCACAAACGTTTGCAATGGTTGGATAGGGTGTTTGTGTGTATCTTATAAAGAGTAGTATTATTGTAGTATGGAGGGTTTAAGATACGCATAATAAATATACAAACAAATAATATAAGAATATTAATAAATAAATACTTCACAACCAATTATACGGAATTGATCTTAACCCAAAGCAAGGAATTTATATCCTTGTGTTATGGATATAAAAAATTTAAATAGATACTAGTATAAATTTAATAAACAATCAGACCCGGAGATATAAGCATTTTTATCATCGCATAAATGCTTGTTCCTGTCGGTAATCGAACTCTAGCCGGTGGAGTTTGCTTGTACGCTAAAACCTAGGCCAAGAAGGCGGTTAAAGCATTAATAATGTTGTTAATTAATAATAGTAATTAAACCGAGGAATAGCTCTTCTCGATCGAGCAATACAAATAGGTATGTGCAGCTGTGTAGATTAACCTGAATTTATTTGTACCTACTCGAATCTCTACATCCTTATAGACAAACTGACAATTTAAGTTACATTTTTTTTCAGTTCATAATTGACAATTATCGTTGCTTCTAATATGGCAAATAATTTTTGTAAATCAATAATAATAGCATTCTTTGACAGAAAAATATGTTTTCTCGAAAAGGAAAAGGCTATGTCTGAAAGCATAGCACAGCGAAAAATCTAAACAATTTTTTTGCTAATTATTGTTCTAATATCTATATTATTCTAATAAAGGAGTTTAATTGATTTAATTCTTATCAGTTTTATAATTATAGCATCTTCTGTAAACAAAAGAATTGACATGATGCTGGCTGGCAGATCATTGAAGAAATTTCCAATTCGTCCCCTAAACTATGCAGTTCCACAAACAATTACGCACTAAGCGCAGCAAAGTACCAGCACCTGTTCATTAATTCGTAAGACACGCGCAAGGAGAAATAATATAAATATTAGTTGCAGATAAATTATATTATTAATATGATAAATTATTTAATTTCCTGAATCCATTAAGAAAATCGTTTTGCATGCCTAAACAAATGCGTTGAAAGACAAGAAATACTGCACTGTTGACTTAAATAGAATAACAATTATTAATGTGAACATTAATACCGTAATAACTATTATTCTTACAGGGGTAGGCGGATAATGATTACCTGATTGTGAACGATTATTCGGAGGTTACATTGGTTGGTTGTGCGAGGTCGAATAAATTGCGAAATAACTTTGCCATAACACATTATATAGAAAATAATCAAGGCCACGATGGAGAGCAAAATGAAGTAGTGTGGAGAATCAGGTAACTCACAACCGACATAGGTATAATAGGTCTTAACCAACAAGACTACCGATGGGAGAGAGCAGTGCTGCAAATTGTCAGGGTAAAGACTTATTCCTACCGCCATAATGACAGTTTTATAGTCCTGTCTAGAAGGTAAGATAGTTTTGCACATCAAGCCTAACATCTGAACGACAGGATAGCGACACATATATAACATCTATAGTCATTTGGCCACAGTCGTCTCATATCAGGAGAGCCGTGAGCTTGGTGACTGTCTCATGTGTTAAAAAACCCTCTAATCCGGGACACGACAGATGCGAACACTTACACTATGACGTATTTGACACTGCAACGTTCGGGCGCAGAGAGGAGAGAGCAGCAGAGCAGAGTTTGTGCTTGTTCATTTCTATAAAGAATAAAAAGAAATTATGTATAAGCTATAAGGATTTCGACACTTAACGGCCGTAAAATACGCGTAAGACATTAGTAATTTTCCAAGACCAGAAGGATGGGTTGCGCCAATACTCACGACATCTCACTAGGGGAGATATCGTGAGTATTGGCCCAACTCATCCTCAAACTTCACTTGAGATTTTCAAAATGTACGTTTAGTTTTAATGATAAATTGGTTATATTTTTTTAGTTAGTAATAAATAAGATTTTATTTAACTTTTTTAACACGATCGACTTATATATAGGTCCATTAGGTTGACCGCTAACGACATAGACGTAAAAATGGTAAAGTATAAGATAACAAAGTATTGTTTAGAGATGCAATTAATATGTAAATTTAATTTAAATAGGTTAATTATTAGTTATTGTAGTATGACCTAATATTTTAATACGAACTTTACTTTCGATTTAATGCTTCATTTAAAAATATAAATTAAAATTTGCAATAGAGGAGCTTAGCGTCAGAATGATTTTGTATTTGCCGTAGCGTTGGAAAGGGTAATTTGGAATTATTGAAGGTACTTTTAATTTTTGTACTGACAAAACAACTTAACAAGTCCTACATTATTATTTCCTAACCGTTTGTTTGCACTACTTCTACTGCAGACTGGGTGCAAATGAAAATATATTGATCGGAGATTAACTATTTACTTGAACAACGTAATTGAACTATTCAAACAAGTACAGTTCCATCTGTGTATCATGCATAGAACAAAAATATTATTTTCATAACATATCACTACATGCGCAATACAGGTTGTTAGACACCGTTCCAAAATATTATAAAAGCATAACGTTTTTATAAAGGTTTTTACTTAAACTGGAATGCAACTTTTATTAAACAACTACAGTTAAACACTGAAAACTTGTCTACTCTAAGACGTCACTTAGTCTAAGTGACGTTTTAACCCACAACGTATTAGCTCATCCTTTTGTTACTGAATACTGTCTAGGCCTTTGTTTCAACAGTGTGAATGTGTAGACTTGATGTCAGACAGCATTTATTTTAACCAGACAGTCTACGGTGGTCAGACACTAGACAGTCAGACTATTCAGGCGCAAAAAGGTAGACAAGGGTGTTAATTTAAAATTATCACTATTAGTTGTGGTATTATCATGGCAAATATGAAATATTTCTCAATCAATCAAAATCAGTCTGTTTGTCTCTGGACACTGTTTCAAAATTAAGTGAACAGTTATGACTAATTGAATATATAGATAATTGAATACTCAGTGAAAATTTAGAAATAGCACCCTAGGTTTTGTAACAAAAAAAAACACACACTGACGTGGTCTGCCCGTTACTTCAAACAAGTTTAGGTAACTTACATTTTTATATTATTAAAAAAATCATCTTCACGCCCATATTCTGGATAAGGCAGGCAGAGGCATAACCAGGGCACCCACGACTAGCCGAAGAGACTGAATCATATAAAGTGATAGGTGGCTATCGCCAACCGGGCACATTTCTTCTTAAACGTTTTTTATTAGAAAAATTAAAATACCCAATTTCCTATTTTTTGTTGCCCGACCCGGCGATCGAACTTGCGACCTGAAGAGGTCAAGTTCGACGTCGGACCGCTAGACCACAAAAGCGATAATAATTTTATAATATAACAGTTCAAGATCGCCCCTATGATCTAGTTGTCCGGTGTTATTGTTAACTATATAATATCTCAGTGTCGATTCCCGGGTTAGGCAACACAGAACATGTTTTTTAAATTTTCCAGTGACGAAAACGTTGCTGGAGATAAGTGCACGGCTTGCGATAGGTAAGATAGGTTAGGCGTCTATCATATCATGTGACTAATTATCTCCAGCTAATCGTCCTAGGGCCCTACCATGAACACTTATAGCAGTATTATTTCCATCTTGCTAAATGTCCCTCTTTCTCTATTTTTTCCATCGACTTCAAAACATACGTCATAAGATAGTCTTTCTCCAAAGACAATTAGTATTATTGAAATAATATTGTTTTAAGGGCTTATGGTAAAATGATAAATTCTAATATCATGGGCACAGCAACTTAAAAATCGAAGATTCACTACAAAGAAGTACCAATAATCCTTACAAATTATTAAACTCCCTTCATTAGTCATCATCTAGAAAAGACAAGAAGTTTGACTTCAAAATATTTGCATCATATTGTTTCATAGGTAAGCGCCTTAAAAATATCAAAAGGATCTGTTTGACAGTTGGTACCTGCTAAGAAAATCCCTTTGTCCTTCTGAATTGCGACCCAATCACCACACTGCACTTAGTATTCACCTTTTGTTTACCACTTTAAGGAATTTGTAGAATAAGGGACGTAATGTATTTCTTTCATCTGGATTCTTTCACAATTGCCGCCATTTTGGCTTACAATTGATGGGTATAAATATTTTATCCACTTATCAGTGAAATATTAGAAGCCAGGAGGTAGCGGTTAAGCTGTGAATCACCGTTTGCTTGTGGTGACTCATTCTTTTTTATTATCAATTATTTTAAGGAGGATTACTTAAGGATTTCAGCCTTTGTTCGTTTTTTGTTGTTGTCCCCGCGGCGTTTCTTTAAAGATGATTTTTCAGTCTTTCTAAGTATTTCTTGACTCATTCGTGTTTCAATTCTCACATGAAGATAGTTTTCTCTTTGATACCTGTCTGAAAATTAATGTCTATATCCCTAAAGTGGTAGGAAGAGGCACAAACAGGGCACCCACGAATAGCTGAAGGCATCCAATCAAATAGATATACAATCCGGTGAAACATTTTTATTAGAAAATTCGAAATTAAAATTTTGTGGCCAGACCCGCAAATCGAACCCTCGACGCATCGACCTCATGCAGTCAAGTGCAACATTTGGACTGCTAGACCATAGAGCAAACTAAACTATGTAAGTATACCAAGTACCAAGTATTTCCCTGCCAAGCAGTTCATAAGAGCCTAGCGTTGGTTCCTTTGTCAGCGACATCGTAACAGACTAGGCG